>OZ019953.1:3199554-3388516 GCA_963970385.1 Theonella swinhoei
TGTATAAAATACAAGTATTCTCAGCCTCACCATACAAAATCTGGGGCAGTTGTCACCACACTTCTGGTAGCCATCACACAGCTCTATGACAGTGCTCTGTAATGACCATCAATTATCAGCCACATGCAATCCCTTTGCATGGCAACGAAGCCTCAAATACACTGCCTTTACCCAATTTTCACTACTTTCAAAGCTTCATAACTCCAAACTTAGGGGGGTTGTCACCCCGGGAAAGTCCTGTTCTATCTAGCTGAAAAAACCTTGTATATACATACACTCGCGTTTTGATGCAAACGGCCTCCAAAGTTACCTACTTATTCGATTTCGCCGAAAGTATCTGCGTTTGACTTACCCCTGCTCCGTCTAGCAGTGGTTTGAGAGCTTAAAATGCCGTATATACATTCAGAAATCCTTGTTTTCAACGTTTCATCTCTTAAATCAGACAGCTGTAGCTTTTCCAGGGAGTCCGGGCTGCTTGAATATCACTCCCAAACGGTGATGGACATCTTGGTCAATAGCTGTGAAGACGTCATCACGTTGCGCGTGCATAATTAATCGTGGCCAACCTCCTCTGGTCAAACGTCACGTGAGGCAGGCGTTAGGTAGACGCCTGGCGATGTGGCACTTTTCGTGTAGGTGTACTAAGGAGCAAGTGATGGTCTTCAACGGACGATCCATGTATTCCCGACTCTTGAGCAAACACCACACGCCAGAGTTGCCACATTAGGTCGTCTGTAGCACGCAAAGTGCCACACCGCCAGGCGTCTACCTAACGTCTACCTCACGTGACGTTTGCGCCCAGGCCTTCAATGTTTTACTCCCACGCACAATTAGCGCGTAATGTAAATGCTCGCGGGGAAGGCCTGGAACCGAGGCTAGTACATATCAGCTACACTGAGGTATACGGTGACCACAGTTATGCTGCAGTCGATATGATTTTGCAGTGGTTATATAGTATGATACAGGAGTTGAACTGGACTCAGAAAGGAGGTGAAGATAGCACTGTCATGCAGTACTTAGTCTTGTAGTTCGATATTCAACATGGTTTTGTTACGTTGCCAACGGTGAGTTGGTGAATGATTTTGTAAACTTCTACAGTCATGCAGTCTACTCAATTTGCCTTAATTGCTATTTGTGTCAATTAGTATACAGTTCTTCCACATACACATGCATCTCATTGCTAATGATGTTGGTAGGGATTGAGGTAACTACATCCTCCTGCTCATTTAGAAAAGGCAATGTGTGACTATACTAACTGCTGTTATCTTCTTTTCAAATTGTTTTTGGGATTCCAGAGTTCATGTGGCCTTCTATAGAGTGGGTGACAAGTAACCATAGAGTGCATTTATGACAGTGAATACTTATTAACCCTCGCGCATGCGCGGGAGGGTTATTGTAGTCAGTCTGTGTGTGTGTGTGTGTGTGTGTGTGTGTGTGTGTGTGTGTGTGTGTGTGTGTGTGTGTGTGTGTGTGTGTCTGTCGGTCGGTCGTATGGCAAGCGAAATGTAACAAAACAAACGGGTACGTTCGAGACACATACGTACGTATGAAACGTACGTTCGGAGCATATACGTACGTATGAAACGTACGTTCGGAGCATATACGTACGTATAAAACGTACGCTCAGAGCATATACGTATGTGTGAAACGTACGTTCGGGGTACATACGTACGTAAGAAACGTACGCTCGAGGCACATTATCATGTGAGTATCCCGTGAGCGCTAAACATGCAGTTCTCGTGCCCAGACCCCGCCCTCCGAGGGCGGGGTCTGGGCACGACACCGTTAATAAACATGGCTGAGACAAACGGAATAAAATGATGAAATTTGTCACTTGATCGACGAAGCTGAGAGACAGTATGGTTTGGCTAACAGTGGCTACACGGAGTATGTAATCGAACGGTTTGAGTATACAATAACAGTATGTTCTGATTTGTGCGATCACCTACGAAGAGAATCGGAATTAGAAGACTACTTTAGATCTCTTGAGGAGTTAGTTGATGCTCTCAAGGATATTTTGAGAAAGTGGAAAGAATACGAAAGTGTCCTTGAAGCTACTGTGACCTCTAGGCCGTCAACGGCTCATCATTTATCGACTGTTAGTGTTGGCCCTGGAAGGCCTCGTTTCGAAATCAGCAAAGAACAGTTACAGTATCTCTCCTCACTTGGTTTTTCGTGGACTGAAGTAGCTTGTTTACTAGGTGTTAGTAGGATGACCATTTACAGGTACATTAGTATTAGGTTCATTGTTATCTGATCTTACTTGTGCTGACCATACAGGCGCAGAGTAGAACATGGATTAACTTCTGATCTGGATGCTGAAGTCAGCGACGAAGAATTAATATCAATGATCAGGTTTATCAGACAGGACACTGTGTACTCTGGAGTGAGTATGGTGTGGGGTAGTCTCCGAGCAAGAGGTGTAAAGGTGACAAGGGAGTGCGTTCGTCAGGCATTAAGGAGTATCGACCCTATCGGTGTTGCACTGAGGTGGCCTGCAGGTGCAACAAGGCGACGTCCATATTCTGTGGCAGGGCCCAACTCACTGTGGCATATAGGTACGTCAATGCTGTTTGTGCCAATTTTTTTATCTTACATGCATGTTATACTCAGAGGAGTATATATTATTACCTACCTGTACAGATTCTCACCACAAGCTGATTCGGTGGAGAATAGTTACACACGGTGCCATAGATGGGTACAGTCGGCTAATCCTTTATTTACACGCTTCAACAAATAACCGATCTAGAACTGTCTATGAGTTATTTGTGGCTGCTGTAGCAAAGTACCATCTACCTTCACGTGTCCGTTCAGATCAGGGAACAGAGAACATACTGGTAGCACAATACATGTTGGAGAACCGTGGGGCTGAGAGGCACAGCATGGTCACTGGTTGCAGTGTGCACAACCAAAGGATCGAGAGGTTGTGGAGGGATATGCATAGGAGTGTTACTATCCTATTCTACAAGATGTTCTATTACCTTGAACAGTACAACCTACTTGATCACCTCAATGAACACCATCTCTGGGCCTTACACTACGTTTTTATTCCACGCATCAATAATTGCCTTCAAGAGTTTACTAATGGGTGGAATAACCATCCCATACGTACAGCAAGTCACAAGTCCCCCCAGCAATTGTTCACTGCAGGTTGTCTACTGCTTCAGAACTCTCAACTTCCTGCTCTAGACTTCTTCCATTCTGTTGATGAGACCTATGGCATTGACCCCGATGGGCCACTCTCCCTCTCTGAAGGAAGTGTTTCTGTTCCTCAGAGCTCTCTGAGATTCTCTGATGCAGACATACATTCACTGAAGCAGCACATTGACCCATGTGGAGTCTCTGATAATTATGGGATTGACTTGTATGAACAGACACTTTACTTCATCTCTAGCTTTACTCCACTGTAGCACAAAAAATGATCATCACAACTGCATACATAGCTATAGAGTACTACACACAAACATTTCTTGTATAGTGTATATAAGTATAGTGGATTTCATATAATTATTCCACTGTATAGAGCCCCAAAAAATGATCATCACAACTGCATAGATACAGTTCTATACACAAACATTTCTTTAGTAATATAGTGAAAACTGAAGTACACGTATTTCTTGTATAGTAGTATAGTGAAAACTGAAGTATATATAGTCAGTAAAGAGTGAATGATACTATATGGCGTCCATGCGCCATGCAAAGCTCTCATTGGTTGCGTTAAGTATCAGCATAAACTCACTGAAGAAATCATCATAGTTGACATACGATATTGGAAGCTCAAGAACACTATCACAGGTGTGTGCAATTGGACGTCTGGCAAACCCCTCTAACCCATTGAACTCAACTCTTATCTTTGGTACAATGCAAACACTTGCTCCTGTCACAAAGCGTAAAAAGTGGCTCAATTCAGTAACTTTCATGTTTCCTATCATGGTGGTAAGGTAACCAAAGACACGTGACTCATTCTCATTATTTGGACTGGGGCACTCCACAAGTGATAAAACTTTGGTTGGTGTAACAGTCATTCCATAAAACAACTTGTGTACATCATATGCACTCTTTTTCTGCCAAAAGAGTCTGTGATTACGAGGGATTCCTGCATGAATAAGTGCCAATGCAGCCGGTGCAGGCTTAACACAGAACTCATATCTGGCTACATCTTCAATCAGCTTAGGAAGGTTCAAGTGATTTGGTATCTGTCTACATCCAAATCTAGACAGTATACCAACAAGGTCTTCAACCATTGAAGGGCTGAAAGCTAGAGAAGAAGTAAGAGCTGTCTTAAGCTTGTGCCGCTCAACTTCACTGACATATTCAGAAAATGATTCAATTACAATGCTAGAAGGAATCGTTACTGACGGACCAAGAAGCATTGTGATCAATGATGGCAGAGCAATACGAACGGGGAGAAAACCACATGCCAAGTATCCATGAGAGATTATTCTTCCTAACGTAGAAAACGTGGTAATATCAATGCCTGGTTGTACCATCGGAATAAGGGTTTTTGCACCTTCAAAAAGATGCATATAAGCATCAACCCAAAATGCAGAGAACATATCTCGCTGGACCCCTCCATCATCTACTGCATTTTCATCCTTATATTTTATGAAAAGGGGATACTCGCAGTCGACACCATCTTCCTGGTACATGCTTAGTACATCATTGTAGAGATTTTCACGGTTGATAATTCGCTCCAATCCTGGAACAAACCCTGATGTCATCTCAAAGAATAGTTTGCGCTCTTGGTCCCCTACAATGAATAAATTTAGTAAAGTAAAAGAATAACTTGAGGTTGACACTAGATTACCTTCACTTGACCCAGAACTGCTGCTGGCTTCAACTTCAATCTGCATTACTTCGATCTGCATTACACAATAAAAAAGTTAGACACCCCAATGTGACACCTGCATAATTCTTTTTTTTCACCTTTTCATCCGACAATACATGAAGCACAGCAAGGTCATATGATTTATCCTCCACTGCCACAATAATCAGAGTGTCATCATATGGGACAACACTCTCCTCGCTTAAACTTAGTAGGCAACGTGGATGAGGAGTGTATAAGGAAAAAGGAGGGACAACATCTTTACTCACAAGGTACTGATACAGATCCTGAAATAGTGTGAGTAGAGGCCTTAAAAGTGAACATAATAATGCAAATGCCTTACCTTCACAGAGGAGCAGCGGGAAAAAACATAGTGTGTTTGAGTGCCATCAGGTAGTTTGAAGCCAATCTTTACTCCTGACCCTGTTGAATGCTGAAACTTGGCCTTAAGCCTCATTTTAAGACTGCTCAGATTCTAAAGGGATGCACAATTTTTAATCAGGTTTAAGAATGTTTTAATAAATTTACCTGAAGCCACATAGTTTCCTTTATTTTTTCACTCTCCTCAATCTCAAGCTGCTTTCTCTTCTCTTCCTCCTAGTGAAAAATGCAAAGTAATGTTACCAATATAGCCACAGAAAGGTGAGTAATCTACAGTTGAGCAACCCTAGCCCTATCAGTAGTCACCTTTTTACCTTGAAGTATGTAATTATAAGAACTCACAATTGCCCTGTCAGCTTTCAAACATTCCTCATATGCTCTATCCTGCTCTGCTTGTATCTTTCTGCTTTCCATGATATCAAAAGTACTCCTAATAAAGTACCATGGATCATTAATTGAAAACAGTAACATGTAATTTTCATGTTACCATGCAATCTTCAGTGTCATCACTGGAAATAGAGACTACTTGTGCTTCAGCAGGTGGAGTCTACAGCAAAGTTAATAATATGAAACTTGGAAAGTGAGTAGTCCTCGTACAGTTTTGACTATATACTCGTATTAGAGCTCCTGACACTCTTCATGCTCTGCACATACTTGTAGATAAGCAGTCTTTCTAAACTTCTAATGCCACAACGGTACCTAAGAGCAGGTAGTGCTGGTTGCGACCTCCAATTAATGCACACCTTAGGCTGCCTAAAGTACACTTGTGTTTGACGATACAGCTCCAGACTTACTATGACAAAGTAGCAATACTGCTTGTTCAACATAGCAATCATAGCAATCATGGTTTATGAAAATCAACAATCTACCGCTTTTCTTTGACAGCACCGTTCGGGCCTCTTCTTTTTGCTCCAGATATTAACTGTGCTGAGCACTAATGCTCCTTCTACATATCTCCATGTTTGGTACAGATAGTATACAAAAAAACTTGTTTAGAGACACCGACCGACCCTCCTGTGCATGCGTGAGGCCTTTTAGTGCAGCTAGGCAACTTACACGTAGCTCTTTGATCAATTCATCTGCACGCTGAAGCAACTGCATCCTTCTATTGGAATCTGGGGTGGTAGAGGATGACGATGCCTGTGGCCCTAATTCAATACTAGGCAAATCATCATCAGATTCCTCCATCTCCATTTGCTGCACATACAGACTACCACAACCGGCGAGATTCAGAACACCATTTCCATCTAAGTCTTGTTGCATGTGCACTTTTAGAGTGTTATTGCGATTTGCTTGCAGATATTGCAATTTCTCCAATCGACCCAGCTCCTTGAATGCATCAGTGATAAGCTCCATAGTCTCCTTAGACGTCATACATCGATGAAATGTTAGTTCAATAATACGACCATCCTCCTTCAGCTTATTGCGATGAATACCCTTAGGAATATATGAAGGAATCCGTTTAAGCATAACTACATTAACCTTTTTTCCTCTCTTTCCAGTGGCAGGTTTTTTACGCCGATGGGATTCAGCAGCAACACATTCATCCAGTGGGTCAAATTTCTTGGCAGACTTCTTTACGGAGGCACATGCTGGGAAGAGACTTGCCAGAGCCTTTGCATGTGCTTCTGAGGGCTTCCCCAGGCTCTTACACAGCCGCCTAGCAGTTTCACTAGACTTGGAGACCTACAAACATTGAAAAGCCTATAACACTCAGAGTACATGCATAGTGGATCATCCGTTCGCAACATGTATTAAAGGAAATGTAGATCGGTAATATATTGTACTGCCACTTCCCTATGTAAACAATTTGTACTAGCGTTTGTACCGCCCAAGACCCACAACACAACCTACGCTTACATTATCTTCCGGGCTCTTCCTGGTCCAGTACCTCAAAAACACTGTCTGTCCATCTTCAACCGGATCAACGCAACCAAGTACATCAATCATGCCGTGTTTTTCGTTGTTTATTTGCAAATAATACGAATCTTCCTCTCCCGAGCGAATCACATCGGCAAAAACTCTCTTAACAGCAGAAAACAGGCCTTCATGCGCTTCTTTAACGCTGTTGGACTCAGAATAACAAAAAGAAACAGGCCTCCTTCTTCCTTCGAAGTCGCAAATGACTTCGCGAGTCGTGCCATCGAGAGCCATGCTTGCAATGTGTACTACGACATGCGCATGCGCATAACGGAATTTACCAATGTATGTCTCGAACGTACGTTTCATACGTACGTATGTGTCTCGAACGTACGTTTCATACGTACGTATATGCTCCGAACGTACGTTTCATACGTACGTATGTGTCTCGAACGTACCCGTTTGTTTTGTTACATTTCGCTTGCCATACGGTCGGTCGGTCGGTCGGTCGGTCGGTCGGTCGGTCGGTCGGTCGGTCTGTCTGTCTGTCTGTCTGTCTGTCTGTCTGTCTGTCTGTCTGTCTGTAAACAAGTTTTCTCGTAAACCGTGACTCCTATGAGTACCAAACGTGGAGATATAAAGAAGCGCTCGCCACACTAACGTCTGGAGCGGAAAGAAGAGATCAGACCTGCGTTGTTGAAGCCTATAAGCTAAAAGCGGTAAATTGCCGATTTTCGTTAACCATGATTGTTATGATTGCCAAACATGGATATATTGACAAGCAGTATTGCTACTTCGTAATAGTAAGTCTGGAGCTGTATCGTCAGAAGTGTATCAGTTTTAGGCAGCGGTATATGCCTGAAGGTGTGCATTAATTGGAGATCGCAACAAGCACGACTTGCCCTTAGAAATAGTTTTGCATTAGCTACAAGTATGCATAGCACGAAGAGAGTCAGGAGCTCTAATATATTTACTTGGTAGACTTAACTGCGCGAGGGTTACGCACTTTACAAGTGCATTGCATTTTTTAAAGCTTTTTGTGTAATTTTTTCATTTCTAGCAGCCGCTGATCAAATGAAGGCAGAATTGTTTGGCAGTATTCAACCATTATTTGTTTTTGACATTTACGCTGACTGTCGAACCATGTGAATAACCTGGTAGCACTTGTTAGCTTTATCAGTGAGTAAACTTTTCTGTTTTGCCGCACAACATATGCTTGTGGAAGAAAGATTCTGGAGTCAGTAAGTACAGGAAAAGAAATTAGCAAACATCATAACATCCAGAACTGCTAGCCTCTTTCCCTAAACATTCCATTACCAATAATGAGAATGTGTTGCAACAGTGCACATGCAAGCTTTTTCAAAGACTCGCTGGCTCTTCCAAACTGGTGTTATATGAACCAGTGTGACTCTTTGTTGCTGTACTCTGTTCAGAACTCTGCCCACAAGGTTCCACAGGGGGTGGCATAGACTTCCCCCCCTCCCCCTCTCCACCCCCCCCCCCTTCCGGAGATTGGTCCAGTCTTGGCTGAGTGCATCCAGGGCTTTTGCCTCTTGATCCGGTTTCCGCACATGCATGTTGTATACACACCAAGGGTTTAATAATATTATATTATTGTGTGGAATCCAGTCCAGGGCTGATCTATCTATTACTGTTATAATGTCTCCGACTCCTCATCCTCTGATTCCTCCTCATCCCCACCTGCAAAATGTGTGACGGTATTCATTACTTGAATCTTATATGTGTGTATCAATGTCTTAAAATTGTTAGTTAAAGCTTCCACCAGGACAAAAACACACAAAAAAGCATACACAGAGGCAGAGAATCTGGGGCGGCAGGGGGGGCTTGAGCCCCCCCACTTTTCGATAAGGGGGGGCTGAGCCTCGCCAAAATTGGAGGTTGTCACAAAGAACATATTAAATACTCATAGCCAAATTCAGAATGAATGTAAATAACCTCCCACTTTATGAACGCTGAGCCCCCCCACTTTTGACATGCTGTCTCTGCCTCTGGTACATATATAGGCAGAGCAGTTCAGATTCCCCAGGCCTTTGTAAGTGAAAACTCCCCTAAATGTGTATTTGCAATGATAAACACTGTATTTCCATAAGATAGGTTTCTTCAACCTGTATTGCTGCCAGCAACATCTATAGACATGGCACAAACCACATGTGCTTTTATACACAGTATGCACACGTAGTACTTTTTAACTTTATATACCTAGATCCTTTTCATCTGAAGAGTTCTCTTCGTCTGAAGAATCATCTGTGTCTGTAGAATGAGTAATAATTTTACTGTAAGGTTTTTCTTTATAAGTGATGATCTGATTAGCATTAGGGACTTGTGCAATGGAATGTTTCATTACTTCATTTCATTACTTTTAATGCAATATTACATGTAGCAAAGCTGTATACTAAAACAATGGCCATGACCACAGACAGTACTAGACACAATTTACTCAAATTTATCAAAGTAATTATTATAGGTGTCCCACTGCAGAAAAATGGTGAGTCAAAACAAAATTGTGACTCAATATTTTTACATTAAAAGCCTTGAAGGTGTAATGATGACTTGATTTTGAGGGTTTGTACAATTAAGTCTATGATGCTAAGAAACCTACATCTTCCGGGGAGGTGTTGACTTTAGACTATAGCTAATGTCTTTATTATCACTCATAAGGACAACACTCAGGCTGACTTCCATACATAATGCCATTGGACTTTGGTGGCAAAATAACTGATCAAAGAAATTGCATATTTTAGTATTGGGTTGAATCCCAGCATTGTCTTCATATTATGAAGTCTGAGCCCCAAAGATCTATTATAGGAATATATTTATGGGTATTGTACTCACTCACCCGAGTCTGAAGGCTGTATAGAAAACCCTGAAATACAGAGAGCAATAACACATACCCTTAAGCTATGCTGTGGGATTCAATAAGGCTAGTATCAGAGAGTCCGTAGACTCTCTATGTAGGGATGGCGCCGACACGCCCATTAAGCCTTAAGAAATGTAACGGCTCAGAACTCTCCAACGCGGCAGCTATAAGCCGTTTTAGAAACATAACATGGCCTACGAGTGTTTCTATACACGGCAAGACCCTCAAAGGTGGTAAAATACATCACTACAATGATATGCGTGATATTGCTAAAACCCGATTTCTCCAACATCTTCTTCTTCAGTAAACAGGCATAACTCAAAATCGGCTTAAGTATTTATCTTCATTTTTGCACAAATCGGTTTCTTTTTGGCCGGCGCAGTGCCTTTCACCAAAAAATGAAAGTACAACTAAGCCACGCCCACAGACTTCCTCTCTGTTGTATGCCATTTTTATTTTGTGCACGTATTCGAGCTCGCAGCATAGCAGCTACGAGGCTACAGCATAGGTGTGCAGCAAATCGGTTAGTGTAACATTCGGTTTGCGTTACAGGTGTTGATCGACTCTGTTCCCAGAATCTGCAGTTTTTTTCTCAGTATCACTGCTCTCCATCGCACGTACTGGCTTTGGAAGTAGCTGGGGCCAACACGCCCATAACGCCTTAATTGAACAGCACAGAACTCCTGAACGGTGAGGCTTTATAGACACATAATATGGCATACGACTGTTTCTATACAGTGAAACAAGGGAGTAAAAACATTAAAATGTTAAAGGATGTAGGGATGACAGTCCCAAAAAGTAGAGAAACAAGTGTAGTATATTATATATATGCAGCAACACAGGGAATGAGAGACTATATTTATATGCAGCAAGACAGAGGATGAAGGCAGTATATTACATGCACCAAGACAGGGGATGAGGGCATGCAACAATAATAACATGCGTAACCCCTCCCTACATCTCTTTCATTATGGGGTTACGCATGTTATTATTGTTGCATGCCCTCATTCCCTGTCTTGGTGCATATAATATACTCCCTTCATCCTCTGTCTTGCTGCATGTAAATATAGTCTCTCATTCCCTGTGTTGCTGCATATCATAGAGTCGGTAGACTCTATATGTAGGGATGGTGCAGACACGACCATTAGCCCCATACAAAAGTAACGGCTGAGAACTCTCGAACGTGGATGTTATAGGCCTTTTCGGACAAACAACGTGCTCTGCGAGTGCCTCTATACACTATAATACTCTCAAACTCCGTAAAATATACAGCTACTGGGAAAATTGTAAAAACGCCGATTGTTCATCATCTTCTTCTTTCTTCTTCAGTTCAAATGACCTACCGCAAAACTGGGGTTAGAAATCGCTCTATTTCATTTATACTGGAGCGTACATGATCCTTGATGCACAAAATCTTCATACCTCCTCCTAAAGTCCGTCAAACTCCAGTTTGGCAAGCTTAGAAGCGTTACACTGCAAAAACGTGATGGTTATTTTAACACAAAATGTGGTTAGCTCAGTTTCATGTGTAGTCACTCATTTATGTAAATGACAATTTAATGGCTAAAGATGTATAGTTATCTCAGTTGCAGTCTTGTATGTTCAGACAGAATGCTGTGTACAATTAATGGCTGACATTCAACTTGGAATGTAGCAATAGCATGTGTAATCGTTCAACCCGTAAATTTCATCACCATAATTTACTAGCTGAGTGATTATATAATTGGACCTCACATGTCCTAACATGACATCCTTGAGATTGAAATTACAACCTAATATATACTCAGTCTATGAGTCTATGGTATGCGCCTTGTTGGCTCTCCTCTCAGTGCTTGTTCAACAGCCATTAAATTGTCTGAATGAGTAAATACACATGCAACTGAGTTAACCACATTTTGTGTTAAAATAACCATCACATTTTTGCAGTGTAGTTTAGAAGTTTTGTCGTGGTTGTGGTTTGTCGCACTGTTTGGCTACCAGCGATGCT
Source organism: Theonella swinhoei (assembly GCA_963970385.1). Classification (NCBI taxonomy): domain Eukaryota; kingdom Metazoa; phylum Porifera; class Demospongiae; order Tetractinellida; family Theonellidae; genus Theonella; species Theonella swinhoei. Next base: position 3,211,486 of record OZ019953.1, read on the forward strand.
CCTTTGTGTTTGTTTCTTTGAACGACTAACTGTTGCCATAACTGGACCTGCTGTTGTACTCAGTGTGCAATATTCGTACAAGACAGACTATAGGAGTCACTGCCAATTGCTGGCTATCCTCATAAGTATGCAAGGGAGCTAGAATGAAAGCCAGTAGGTTTATACATGTTGCTACGCACAGTAAAAACCAGTGAAACAAGTGTAAAAACATTTTCACTAAAATGTTGAATGATGTAGGGATGGAAGTGCCAAAAAGTATAGAAACAAGGTCAAAGTTCAGCATGCATGCAGACAAAGGCAGGGGATGATAGCATGCAACAATCATAACATGCGCAACCCCATATCCCTACATCTGTAAATATAAGTAAAATAGCATTAACGTAATCATATGCATGAGTAGATCTAGCTACCCAGATATTGGGTACTTTTTACACATGCACGAACAGGCCCTTTTCCCTGCCCCCTATGAACCCCTTTTAGTATCTACAGATGCAGGGATACGGGGGTTACGCATGTTATGATTGTTGCATGCTATCATCCCCTGCCTTTGCCTGCATGCTGCACCTTGTTTCTACTTTTTGGTACTTCAATCCCTACATCCTTCAACATTTTACTAAAAATGTTTTTACTCTTGTTTCACTGGTGTTTACCGTGTGTAGCAACACGTGTATAAACCTATGGCTTTCGTGCAGAGTTCTACCTCCCTTGCATACCTATCTAGCAATTGTCAGTGACTTGTACACCCTGTCTTGTTCCGAGTATTGCCTATTGAGTACAACAGCATGTCATGATAGCAATTGATATCAGAGAGTCGGTAGATTCTCTATGTAGGGATGGCACTAACACACCCATTAGGCCTTAACAAATGTTACAGCTCAGAACTCTCAAACGTGGCAGCTATAAGCCCTTAAAGAAACATAACGTGGCCTACGAGTGTTTCTATACACGATAAGACTTTCAAAAGTGGTGAAATACACTGTTACAATGACATACGTGATTTTGCCCGATTTCTCCATCTTATTCTAATTCTTCAAATGGCCTAGCACTAAATTGGTATAATTGGTATTATTGTTGCCTGCCCTCATCCCCTGTCTTCGTGCATATATACTGCACTTGTTCCTCTACTTTTTGGCACTGTCCTTAACAATAATGTTTTTATTCCCTTTCCTCACTGCAAAAAATGAATGCACTAAAGTGCAGAACCCTCAGCGCCACACATGCGCGAACCTTGAAACGCATGCGCCATACAATGCGCTATCAGCAGGAAAATGGCATATGGAGCAGTGCTGGATCTCTGCAACGGAGCAGTTTCAGAGAAAACCCCACAAATTTTTTGACCTTTGTTGCCCGCTGAGTACGTGACAGTATTTTCAGGACAGACACTCTGGGTGTGATATGTGATTTAACAGACAGACAGACACATACACACACACACACACACACACACACACACACACACACACACACACACACACACACGACGACTACCGTAACCCTCGCTGCGCATGTGTGCCGAGGGTTAATAAGTTGTCTTTTAACAGTCGTGTACGGTTATCTCAGTTGCATCATATTCTAAATGCATGACTACAACCTCTCTTGATGTTCAAAGAATGTATGAAATGCTCCCAAGGGATGATAAATTATGTGATAAATTTATGTATATGGACTGGAGGAATGTAGTGTACATATAAAGGTTCAAGACATTTCCAATTACATTACAGTTAACATCATGTATGGCATTTCCCCTTAGGATATGGTACTATCACAAGCAGTCTTACTGTCTCTTAAAATATACAGAGGCAATTCCTTAGGGATATCCAACACATCTCATTAGAGGTAGTAGTCTTGATAAGGAAATATGTTGCAACTGAGGTAGCCACATGCACACGTTTTGGTTAAAACAACCACCGATTTTTGCAGTGAGCTTAGTTGATGTGACACAGAATTGAAAAAATATAGATCTAAAGCTTCTCTGTCAGTGTAAAGTGTCAGTATATTTCTGTAGCGACAAGCTAGGAAGAATCAAGTCACCTATATCACAGCATAGTGTTGTGGTGGTTGTAACTCCCAGAATGTAGTCTGTGTTCTTGGTAAGCATACTTGCTCAGTTCTTGAACAGCATATAAATTTAAGGAATGTTCTCATGCATACACCAAGTAACTTTCCCCTCTCCATGCATAACCTAACGAGATTAGTAACTATATCTGTGCATGCTGCTGCATATTGAGAAATGTCATACCATATTTATCTGCAATACGCTGTGCTTTATTCCTTTCACCAATCTTCCATAGAGCCTTAGCCACCTGCTGCCATGTCGGTTCCACTGTCTGTCTCATGTAGAGGGAGAGCACTTTTGATAACTGCTTATCATGGTCGTTCTGATGATCTATCTCTGCTAAAGCGAGGTTATTTTCATCTACATCAAGTTGCCGACCCAGCTTAATGGGTTTATCGGTTTTAACTAGATTCTCCAGCTTTTTCAAGGTTACCTTATCTAGTAAGTGGTAGGAGCAAAAAGGATAGAAAATAAAACAAGTCCAGTACATCTCTAAGCTCTAGTATTCAGTTATCAGGAGCCAATATTTCTCTAGCTACATGTACATATGTAGCCATACACATGTTGAGGTAAGTCTGCTCCTATTCTCATGATAAGTGCACTCACGGCACACCATGCATCTACACTCCAAAGGCTCTGCTCTCTAACTTGATTCTAGTAGTCATCGTCTAAGGCAATCCAACTGTTGAATTGTATTCTAAGGTAGATACACACTGTATAACTTTAGGACATGCTTTTTCTTTGCTTGTTTACTAGAGGGCTACCCAATTCATGTTGTGTACAATTTAACCCCTGAAATCAGGACACCTCACTAATCACAATACTGTCTTCTGTCCCAAGGGTGTCTGGATTAGAGGTTGTCTTACCTGAACGCCTCTTCCTCTTCTTTTTTACTGGTGGACTGAGGTACTCATCTAAGGTGAAACACACAAACTTCAAAAAGTGTGGTGTTCATGAGAGATACTGATTTCTCACTTAAAGGTCTCTTCCCCTTTCTTCTAACTGATGAACTGGGATGCTCATCTAAAGAAAAGAGGGTGATAGCTTTCATGAACATGATAAGCAGCAAAAGATGCATGTAACAATGGTAATACAATCATGTGCTTTCTCTATGGTGTTTACCCAAGCTTATGACCTGACAATCATTATGAGGTGGCTGGCATACACAACACTACTGCAATGATACATACCTCCAGTGATACTGCTCTCTTCATGATGCCTTTGTTCAGACTTCTGGAATAAAGATTTTTGCATCATATTCGTAGGAATATGGCTACTTGTACATTCTTGTGATATGTGGTACAATTCATATTATGGAACTTCAATTCAATGTAAAACTAATTCCGTGGCATCCAAAATTCCCCATTAAATCAGCAAAGCTAGAAATGCTAGTATCAAAATGCACAATTAAGGACATGTGTTCTGCATGCATTACATACACAAATGGATCTCATTGCACATACATTCTACATACTTGAATGTGGAGCCAATACTTATGTTCTGGCTTCATTTCCAGTACTTCGGTACATTTCTCACAGAACATAAAAGATTCCTGGTGCTTCTCTGATGACACACTTCCATCTACCATCTTCATCTTGAGATCAACAAAATGTTTCTTTTTTTTACAAAAAAAGGCAAATAGTGGTTGAATTTGTGGCAGCCAGCAGAGAACTTTAACACTCATATCATATAGTGCATCACGAAATGACAAGCATTCTTCAGTCAGGACATGTTTTGACAGTTTGTGCTGTGAAAATTTAACAAAACCAACTTCAATACTGCAGAGTGAAGATGGCTCAGAAAGAGTCACTGTGGTATTTGGGCTGAGCCTAAACATTATCCTGTCGCGATATACACCACTGTCAAACATAGGTTCAAACTTTGTTGTCATATGTGCTATAAGTCGAACAAAGAAGCCAGGAGGGACATAGCCCATCTCAAAAGCTATGTGAAGCGTAGCTGCTACTTGTTGAGTATTTGTATTTTGCATTGTCAATTCAGTGCCTAAACTTGGATGCATTTCTAACATGCAAGGGATGAAGAATCTGTCCCCAGCGATGAGCTTAAACACTTGAGGACACTCCTTTACTCTTTGGGCAAGATTGAAATGTTCGAGGAGTGTTACTAGTTCCTTGGGGCTTAACCCACAGGCTTTTGAAATGATACGATCTAAATTCTTTGTCAGCTGCAGAATACCATATTTTTTTAGATTGTTGGTGTAGCTAATGGGGATTGGTAATTTGCTGCCATAACACTCTGGCATCAGTAGCCTACACAACTGCTGAAAAAGCCACTGGGGGTTAATAAAAACTTTGTCTTTTAATTGATCAATTTTAGCATAATGCAAGAACACACCAAGTTCATGATAAAATTTAAGCATTCCACTAACTGATTTACTTGGGATGTTGCAGCTATTGGCAATAGTAACAACTTCATTGAATGATAGCATATATTTTGCATTTCCTTCCCTTCCTGCTACGGTGTCCTTTAGAACAGTTCGAAATAGTATCCAAGAGTTTGGTGTGTCAACTGTGAGGTCTGTAGCAAACCAGTGAACTGCTTCACGAATTTTCCCATACCCTGGATCCTCCCTCTCCTTTCCAGCTGTGGTGTTGTCAATAATCAGTGGCTAAAATAAAATAATACTGCTAAATATTTCATTCTCAAATTTTGCCACCATTTTTGCCTGTATCTCTTTTTTTTCTGATGCATCAATTTTATCACCACGACTTCCGATCATCATTATTCTGGGGAAGGGGTAATCCTGCTGGTCTTCAGATTTGCAAACAAGGCTTGCATAGATGAGCTGCATCCACTGAATCATGAGCTGAATACGGGAAATAGTTAGCTTTCTTCCTTGAATCAGTGAACCACCTACACGTACACCTGTTTCACGCACTTTGTTACAAAAGAGATCTTTTGAGGCATCAAACAGAAGCAAAAACATTGTGCGAGCTGTGATGAAGGCAGAGAGAATATCGAGAAACACAGGCTGCCCCCCACAGTCCCATACATGTAACACATCATGACTTTCACTTGAAGATATGTGCTCTTCCAGCTGCTGAGCTTTAGATGAAACCAATTCACAGCACTGCTTGTGAGCATCGGATGATTTTTCTGCAAGTTCAGGAACTAGTTCAGATTCACTTTGACTCCCAGTGTCTGTTTCCTTCCCAAATTCTTCTTCTGCTTCTGGCCATTTTCTATCAATGGAAGTGCTTCCCTCCCCCTTCATAACTTTCTTTGCTAACTCAGTAACTGCTGCCTTTTTATCCATCTCACTCCAACACCCCTTTTCTGCTTCAATGAACCGGTATGAGATATCTCGTGTCTCAGCCAGCATTGTGCTATCGTTGTTCTCTTTGAATTCGTTTTTCATGAGCCCATCAAGCACACTACTTTTTCCTGACTCCCCTTCTCCAAGGAACATGACTCGTGCATATGATATTGGCTCCTTTCCTTGTTTCAGAGCCTCAATGTACACAGAGTTGCCTAGAGATATAGAGTGCAATTGTGAGTCCGTGTAAGCACAGATTCTTAAGTTTTTATATGCAGAGATACATACCTATCGTAATGACTATGAGGCTCAACCACACTTACCTCATCTACCTTCTACAATAGTGTTCATTCTAAGGCAACCTGCTATGGTACACAGAGCATGGCTCAAGAATTAATTTAAGTCTGCACACAGTAATTGACTGATTATGACACTGAAATAGCACAAAATAATGAAATCCAAGGCTAAATGCAGTAAAGGGGCCAGTTTGACAATTGCTCGGCCAATATTTTTAGCAGTACATGCACAGTTGCTCACCAGTGGGTAGCTGTGGCTGGGGGACAGGTGGCTGTGTATGAGGAACAAGTGGTACAGAGAACCCTGCAGTAGATATATACATTACATGTAACAGCATATTACGAAGACATTTTGCCTCACTACATGGATCATATAACAATTAGTGGTCTGAATGGTCTAGTTTCTCCATGATTTTTGAGTAGCAGACTGGGTGCAATGTTTTATGTGACTATAGCCTCGGTTCTATTGCATTCACAGATTTATGAGAGAAGAAACATGAATTGGGGAAGGAATCATCATGTGAGAGTAGAACAGGGGCCGTGCTTACACATGTGATTAGCATTAGTGACTCCCTCGCCCGGTTTCTTCATCATGTGATATTGCTGTCATCGATCACCTCTCATCCTCTGCAGTCGATGCTCATGCCATCAAGGAGTGGACAGCTAAAAGACCCTGTTCTCTCTTGTGTCCACAGATTTGTTTTGTCTGGATGGCCAACTCAGCGACTTTCTGCTGATTTTCAGCCTTACGTTAGTCAAAAGAACAAACTAAGTGTTCTTGATGGCTGCATTTTGTGGTCAGCTCAAGTGATTGTTCCTGACAGCCACTGCTAGAAGAGATCCACAATACTCATTTCGGTGCTAACAAGATGAAAGCTCTAGCTTGCTCATACATTTGGTGGCTAGGGATGGATGCTGAGATAGACAATCTTGTCAAATCGTGTTCAGTGTGCCAGCAATCATGCCCTGCACCAGCCGTTGCTCCCCTTCACTCATGGGAATGGCCATCTGAGCCATGGAGCAGATTGGACCTCGATTTTGCTGGACTTTTCATGGGCCACATCTCTTTGCTCATTATGGACGCTCATTCTAAATGGCTCGACGTCCATCTTCTGCCATCCATTTCCTCCGCCAATACTCAGCACGGTGTTCACCACTCATGGGTTGCCTCATAAAGTAGTCAGTGATAACGGCTTGTCGTTCACAAGCGAAGATTTTCGTGCCTACATGTCAAATAATGGCATCTTTCATGTCACTACTGCTCCTTACCACCCTGCGAGTAATGGTTTGGTCGAGCGTGCAGTGCAGACATTTAAACGTGGATTCAAAGCAACCAAGGGTAACACCACAAAAGAAACTCTTGACTACCGTATTACCCCTCACACAACCACGGGAGTTGCACCTGCGCAACTTCTTATGAATCGACAACTTAGGTCACGTTTTGATCGCTTGTTCCTGGACCTACAAGGCTGTGTCCAGTGATTCAGTTTACACTAAAGATTTCTCTTCAGTTTACACTAAAGATTTTTCCTCTACTCCCGTACTCTGGATCCCAGGAACTGTGGTCAAAGTGACAGGCCCACTCTTGTACCATATCAAGCCGACTGATAATCGTGTGGTACAGAGACATGTAGATGCTGTACGTGTTCATCACGAGAGTTCAGACCCCTCACCTCTGAATGACTCTCCGTTCAGCCGGTGCAACCTGTCACACCTCAACCACCACCTGTATGTCATCGTTCGACTTGTTCTCACTCTCGTCCTAACTATTACAGACAGTGATTTTCTATACTACCTCTGATCTCAGAGGGGGGAAGTGTGGTAGACTGTTATTGTGTATGTATTTCATTGCTAGTGTATTATTAAATTGCATGCATGCATAATTGTATTCCTTTTTCCTGTTTCCTTTATCTATATAGTTGTGTGTGTTGTTAGATCAGTGTGCAGTCGTTCTATAATTCTCCCACTGAATGTCCACGCCGGAATTACCACAGTACACTATCCTTGTCCTACTCCAAGGCACACCATCCTCATTCTATTCCAAGGCACACCATCCCCCCTCTACTCCAAGACACACTATCCTCATCCTACTCCAAGGCACACCATCCCCCCTCTACTCCAAGACACACCATCACTGTGCTACTCCAAGGCACACCATTCCCCCTCTACTCCAAGACACACCATCACTGTGCTACTCCAAGGCACACCTCTCTCTCACATCCACCCTCAGTTTAAGGTACACCATCCTCATCCTACTCCAAGGCACACCTCCCTCTTATATCCACCCTTAGTTTTAAGGTACACTATCCTTGTCCTACTCCAAGGCACACCTCCCTCTCACATCCACCCTCTGTTTTAAGGCACACCATCCTCGTCCTACTCCAAGGCATAACATAAGGCACATCATCGTCCAAGGCATACCACCTACCCTCTGCTCTAAGGCACACCATCCACCCTCTACTCCAAGGCACACCATTCCCCCTCTACTCCAAGGCACACCATCCTCGTACTACTCCAAGGCACACCATTCTCCCTCTACTCCAAGGCACACCTCTCTCTCACATCCACCCTCAGGTACACCATCCTCGTCACACCTCTCTCTCACATCCACCCTCAGTTTTAAGGTACACTATCCCCATCCTACTCCAAGGCACACCTCCCTCTTACATCCACCCTTAGTTTTAAGGTACATTATCCTTGTCCTACTCCATGGCACAACATAAGGCACATCATCCTCCAAGACATATCACCTACCCTCTGCTCTAAGGCACACCATCCACCCTCTATCTGCTCCAAGGCAACTAACCATCCATTCTCTACTCTAATCCTCCTCCAAAGTACACTATCTTCCCTCTACTCTAATAACATCCTCCCTCTACTCTATATATGGCATATCAATTCTTGAGGTCATTTGATCTATCGGGATTGCAGTGGGTAAAGTAAACTAATACTGGTCCTGTAGACATGCACATGTATATAGAGCAGGGCTGAGTTGCTCCAGTGCCTGTGAGAGCTCGTAGATCTATGCCCCGTGAAATCGCCCATCTCGGTAAAAAAGCGGTTGTCTAAACTGCTCCGTCATCTAGTGTGAGTTCCAGAGGTTCAGCCTGCCGCACTATGCGTACCCCCACCCCCACCCCCCCCCCCCCCCCAGCAGTGCATATATCTGATAATGCACTGCATATGAACATAACTATACCTTTCATCTTCTTGTAAGTCTCTGTAGGGATAACAACAGCATTAGCCAATAATACCAAATCCACTAATTATAATGCAGAACAAATACCTTCAATGTTCTTCCTAATGATGTCCATTCCTACAATGGCTTTCAACATCACAATGAAGACATCATACTGACCAGCATCACTTAAAATCCTCTCTAGCACTAAGTCAACAAGTGTTTTTGCATCAGGACTTTCACCAATTTCAAGCCATCCTTTTTTCTGATACTGTACAGTCAACGATTCTTTTGTATCCTTGTTCACTCTAAGGTGTGTACGAATGTTCTCCATATGTTCAACTATACTCCTATACTCTTCTGTTTCCCTACCACTCTCCATGTCCCATGCAATTGTCTCCTGCATTAGCGGCATTATTTTGAGTTGGCAATGTTTGTCCCCAGCAGACATACAGATATAGACAGACTAGTGATATAGAACGGAAAATTGCGAGCGGTGAGACCTTTCGTCTAAGGTCTCTAGCTACACCTTCCGGGCGCAGTTGTGCCAGTGCACTCATGGGGGCCACCATAATACAGCAATATACAATCATAATTATATGACTTACAAAAGTCAATTTCCAAGACTTTCTCTAACTTCGCCTCTCCACTTATAAGGTTGTTAGTAAGCGCACGCGCGCCGTTTAGGGTGGGGCTCCAATCAGCGCAATGCCCGCGCATTTTGCTCTTATCTCATGCAGTCAGTAATAGTATATGTCATGAAGGTATGCAGATACTATAAACGATCTACCCTTTTACTCAATTGAAACATAATAGACGTAAGTATGCATAATGTGAAAAGTTGACAAAGTAGATCTACAAAAAATGAGGAATACTATCACTAGCAAGTTGTGCAAAGATACTCCTGGACCAGTCCTTAGCCTTTATTTTTGAAGACTGTGGCATCCCACTCTCAGCCGAGTCACAGACACATGTAGTGCTGTAGACATGACATTCAATAGGTACGGTTCTGTCAAAACCCTCTGTAGTGACCTGAAGTTATACATGCACCTACTCAACAATCCTCCTGCAAAGTCCCTCTACTCTAATATCCTCTCTTTATTTACAATATATATTCACCCTCAGTTCACATTAGCACCTCTTTGAACAACATCCTGTATTACCATGTGCATGTCATCTGCATCTGCATGATTATTTTAACACAAAATGCTTCTCTCAGTTAAATAACGTTGCACTCCTTTCATGTGTAGTCACTCATTCATGTAACTGATGGTTTAGTGGCTGTTAAACAAGGATATACAGTTATCTCAGTTGTATGTTTTGTCAGTCTTGCATCTTCAGACAGAATGCTATGTAGAATGTCTAATTCCATACTTGGAATGTAACAACAACATAATTATCTAATCATTCAACCTATAAATATCCATGACCATAATTTACTGGCCGAGTGATTACATAAAAGACCTCACATATTTTCCATAGACCCTAACATGATATCCTTGAGTCATACTTAGTCTAAATCAAAACAGTAGCTAACATAATTCCATTTACTGTAAGTTATTCAGCCATTAAATTGTCATTTAAATGAAAGAGTGACTATAGGCTACACATGAAAGGGAGTGTAACTGAGATGACATTTTCTGTTAGAATAACCATCATGTTTTGCAGTGTAGTTTTCTAATTGTCATACTGGATCTTTTGGACCTGCAGATGAGACTTAGATGTGTGGATCCAAACATACTGTGAGCAACAAGCATCCATTGCAATTGTGAAACCTTTACTGATAAATAACACATTTTGTCCCTATTGGGGGATTTTGTATTTTATTTCCCTGCTGTTTCATACAGACATTTCCTGAACTGCTGCAATTCTCGACATTCAGTAATAGAAGTGGTATTCTTGCACACGTATGTATGTAATAAAGCGATTGTCACTGCCAGTGGATCCAGCATCATTCCCGCGATCAGAGTGACTATGGCCAACGCTTGGCTATCTGAAGGTTGTGCGTAGCTCATCTTCTGTCACATGATAGGCGTATTCTGCAATCTGATTGGCGAGTGAAACTTCCAGCCCCTCTTGGAGGTGGGGTCTGGGCACGAGACTACAAACAATATCGACGCATGCGTACTGGCAGGGAGTACGAACAATTAATTCACTCCCGCTTGCCAATAATTTTGGGTGTGACTTTCAGAGTAGCTAGCTAGCAGGATTACGTAGTCTACAGAAGTTTAGATTTATGTGAAAACCATGGCAGACTCCAGTGGTTGCAATATGGCTTGCCTTATTGTGATGGGTCTCATTCCACTTATTCTCTCCGTATCACTTACAAATTCTTATATTCAAAAGTATGAACCTGAGGATACTAATCTGGCAGAAGTCGGTGGACGATGGCTGATTGGAGTTATAGTGTTCGGTCTTTTTGCACTTTGTTCCTGTACATCATGTGCGGCTGAAATTTTTATGGCTGGTGCTGTCTGCCTTGGAATCTGTATTACTTTAATGTCCATTGTTGGAGGAATACTCATTTCTATTAGTGCTAGCAAGAGCGAGTCCAGTGAAGGCAAGGCAGTTGGGGCAATCGCAGCTATGTTCACTTTTTTCGTCGTGTGTACCCCGTGGTGTATTCTAGCATCTTGTGCAGTTCGAGGAAGTTCAAGTGGTTCTGGAAGTACGAGCTATAGGCCGCCATCTCCGCGCTCTCCAAGGGCGGCATCTGCTGACTCAACAATACTGGATAAGATGTCAGATGAAGACAAGAGAAAGTTTCTTCTAGTGGCAGTCCATTACAAGGAGAATGAACTAACTGGAGATGATCTAAAGACTCTGACTGAAATCCAGCAGAAATATGCATAGATGCAAAAAGACGTATATATAATTATATAGAGCATATAATACGTACGTAGCTTAATATTCTGTAGTGTATAGGAGTCTTATAGCATTTTCCCTTTTGGTTTTACACTTTTAGTTCATTATAGTCTAGTCTCCACCTATCACTAGGAAGATCACTGTTCAACTATGAATATCACGCAAGAATATATATACAAGAACATTGTTTGTCTATGAATTCCGACAAGACATACGTAGTACAATGTCAAAATTTAGAAAATGAAAAGGAACGTAACTATATGCACGGCAACATTCGTGATAACTAGACTTCCTTCTGCATCTGATGCATGCCGGTTTGTCTTACATTATACTTTACCTGTATGATGTTGTGTGATGCTTTGCTTGAGGTGTTTTAATTTGGTTGCATATATGATTCGAGCCCAGCCAGCTGAGCAGCCTCGGTAGCTCAGTTGGTAATTATAAGAGCATCGCCTAGACACAGAAAGCGAACGGTCGTGGGTTAGAGTCCCACCCGAGTCAGCTATTTTTTCTTTGAAAAATAACTGCTTTGGGCGAGTTGTGCTGTGTTGCGTTGCCTCGTCTTTATAAGCATCTCATGGATGATTAAAGTCATAAATATACGGACTAGATTTACTAAAAATAGACGTTGTTTTGACAAGCGTGCTTGGTTATCCCCGGTTTGTTAAGACTAAATGCCTATAACGTCATTCAAAGGATGTGTATAGCATGAGATGTTCCCATGCTGTAGAGGAATGACTTTAGAGTGAGTAGTATAGAGGTACTGTTTGTTTATCTCATGTAATGCTAGGTGACTATATTATTCACATCTTTAATGATGAGATGCATATGGTAATGCATCATTTGCCATTGCCAACTTTATACACTGCAAAAACGTGATGGATATTGAGACAAAATATTATTCTCCTTTCATTTCTAGTCACTCATTCATGAAAATGACAATTTAATGACATCCTTGAGTCATACTAGCTAGATTGAACAATATTCAGTCATTTAATTGTCATTTACATGACAATTAAATGAGTGACTATACATGAAAGGAATGCAACTGAGATATCAAAATGCTGTTTTAAAATAACCATCATGTTTTAGCTTACTGTTTTTACATCTGGTAGTGACTATATACATCATTCATATGTGCATGATGAGGTGCAAAGGAATGAGGCAATGATTTTCCTGTGCATCAGCTGAGATAAATAAACCACCATTTGCTACTACCAATTTAAGGTTACTATAAAACAGCTGCAACTAACATGACCACAAAATGTAAAAAATTCTTCGTTGCGCAAAGATGTTTGGTTAATCGAGCCGCACGCGTGCAGTAATTGAGTTGACCTTTGAATCACCGTCCATATTGCGTGGTGGGGTGCAAAGGTAGATTATCTGTGCATGAGCTGGAGACGACGCCAGGGAAATGAATACTGAACCTCATAGAGAAGATTCAGAACCTTCTACCTATGTGCGAGGCTACCACAAGCTAGCAACGGAGGACCCTCCCACATCTGGTAATAGGCATACGGATCCCCAAGGGCCATATCCCACAACACAACCTTACACTGGTGCTGGACCATATAGCTCCTCATATACACCAGCACCACATGTACAGAGCTCTGCTACTGCGCAACAAAGTTCAAATGTGAGAGAACATAACTTGCCTGTATGGCACTTCAGCAAGAAAGAGTTTATACTATGTACTGACTGCATGATAAGTAGATCTGTAAATGCAAGTGACATGTACAATTATACAGGCTAACATGGCTTAATTCACATGCCTAATATTAATAACATGTTTACCATATCTTGCTGACTAGTAGAGAAAATTGTTAACCATTTATGTCCTACTATAGACCTCCAATGTAGTTGTTACTCAGCCACATGGTCTACAAACGGAGACAGTTATAATTGAACCTAATGATCGTTTGGTAGTCACTCTGACCATAATGGTCATCTGTTGTCTGGTTGGCAATCTACTGGCCTTCATTTTCCTAATACCAGCCCTTATACTCTCACTCTCTGTAAGTTGACCACTTTGTGGTGTGTTGTTCAATCATAATCCTCTCTCTGGGCCTGTAACCTACCACACATGAATTGTAAGACTCAATTTTTGCTCTATTGCTTTTTCTAACACAGGCCAGCTGTGCTATGAATACCGGAAACAATGAAAGAGCTGGAAAGTATGCCAAAATGGCTTGTGTCTTTAATATGTTGGGGGTGGCTGCAATTTTTATAGTGATTGCTGTCACTATTATTGGCGGATTTGTTGTGCTAACTGTGGCGGTGAACCTCTTCTGAGTTCTGAAAAACATGCTGATTAGACAGTTTGTTTTTTTTTTCTATAATTACCTGCCTGTATAGTTTAGGTAAAATCAATTACCCATTCTTTATATATAATTTACTCTTGACCCATTTATATAGCACAGGGACTTTTCTTGTTAACCCTCGGCGCGCATGCGCAGCGAGGGTTGTCCGTGTGTGTCTGTCAGTCTGTCTGTCTGTTAAGTCACATCTCACCTCTGGAGTGTCTGTTCGTCCAGAAAATACTGTCACGTACTCAGCGGGTAACGGAGGTCAAAACTTTTTGTGGGGTTTTCTTACTGCTCCGTTCATTGACAAGAGTTATGGCGTGAAACGCAAGCGAAAAAGCCAATATGCTAATTAGATCTAGCCTAGCGGTTACTGCATCAGGGAGTAAAAGCATGCGTATTGCTCCAGTCAAAGCTTCCAGCAGTGTACAAAGCCAACCTTGAGTTTCAATAGCACGTGCCTTTTCAGGATTCTCACGCATGTCGCCGAGGGTTCTGCACTTTAGTGCATTCATTTTATGTATCTGTAGTCTAATTGTTGTTTTGCCTATAATATACTCAAAATTATGCTCATGCTAACAGCTCCCCATTATGCTCGAAATTATTCCGGCATAATGTGCGCGAGCCTAGAGGGAGGTCTATACATCTCCAGTCAGAGTTCTATAATATCTCTGCCTTTTTGCATGTTGAAGTTGTATTGTATTAGGAGTGGGGATAGAGGTAAATTTAGCGAGGGAGTAGGGAAGGTGTGTACGAGTTTCAAAGCTGTATGTATGCCGTATGGTGTAGGCAGAAAAGACTGACATATGACACCTCAATCCATCCACAATACGCATGCTTAGCGTTTGTGACCAGGGGCGTAAGTTAACTAGAGCGATGGGGCGAAGGCGTGGCCGGCTATTAGTTCCATGGCTACGCATGCGCATGAACAGCTACTTTTGTCTAATAATACGCAAGTTCCGAGCGAGAGCGAGCCTCCAGTAAATGCATATATATATACAAGTACAACATCGCGAGATGACGACACATGAAATTTGCCCCAATAATCCTATATCCGCCCCTGAAATAGTCGGCTGCATGACAAGCTGCTTGCTATTGTACTACACACAGGAAGACATATTGTCAAATTCAGTGAGCGCGCGCACACCAACACACCCACACACGCGTACCCCCACGCTCATGCGCGCTTACATGAGTCCAATTTGCATTGTGACGCAAGAGATTTGCGCAGTACGGGTGAGGCTATATACAGGGCAGGGGTACAGATCTAATGAAGACGCTTCCTTTTCTCTTCCTGTTATTTGAGTTAGTCGCATCTTCGTCATGTAAGTTTCGCGAACTGGCAACAATCTCCAGGGAATTCACTTCGTACCAAGTTTATATCAGTTCTTCCGTTTGCATTCAGCATGCAGTTCTGATGGCTCGACGTCTTGTGGAGAGAGTACTGGAGACGGCTACTGTGACCCCTCGTCTGTAGGTTCAGCTGACAACTGCAAGGATACAGATATGTCTGATAGTGAGTTATCTATACACGTGTACATGCGTCAGAGAACTGTGTTCTCTGGTGTGTTTGTTGTTGGTGAGGAGGTGAAAGGGGAGAAAGACGATGGAGAAGAGAGAGAAGGGTAGTGTTCATCCACAGATATCCATACAGGCTTGGAATGGCTTTTCTTGAGTCCAGAGACTCCCCTGATGATGACTGACTAACATCAAAGCTAACACTCACCAAATTCATGCACATAAAGAGGTTGTTGGCAATCAGCCCTTGGCATTACTATATGGAGAGGGCTACTAGTCCAAAGTTCCTAGTTACGTATGTATGGTACAGTGTAACAAATCAACCGCATAGCATAGCATTTCTAGCATCTCAACCATATACATAACATCTCAACCATAGCCTCTCAACCATAGCATCTCAACAATATTATACATAGCATCTCAACCTGATCTATTGGAGAAGGTTTATGGTAATTAAACCAGCAGACACCAAACACAAAACTAAGTATTGTGTGTGAACATTTACTTTAAGAGTGTGTACATGTACTTGTCATAGACACCAATACAACCATTCATGCCTGTTGAAATATGGGCATGTATACCTCAGTGTTTGATCACTGTACATCCACATAACAATGTTCACATGTGTAGGCTGTGTAGGCTAAAACCACAAGGGAGAGTAGGTAGTGATTCATGATTTATAATGGTGGTTTGGAATGTCTGTGCAAGGAACTGTAGTTCAGAATGTGAATGTGCATTTTATGCTGTACAGAGTGTGGGTCCTTTAGAATAGCAGTTTAGGACAGTTTTTTGTGCCAAGTAGCAAGTAATATTCCACAGCAAGGATTCTTGTGTAATACACTGAGTGGATATGGAAGTTTTTGTAGCATATGCTTGAGTTTGCTGTAGTTTGATGGCTGAATGATGAGTGGATGATTTAAGGAAGTCATAGACAGTGGTGTATATATATGTACAGAGGAACCAAAGAGTGTCTGTTTATTTTTCATTTGTCCTCGGTACTCATGGGCCCTTGTGTTTATCCACATGTTGTAGCTATGTGCACTGTTGGGTACATGACCTTTACATGTGTAATTCTGTGAATTATAGTAGATTCACAGGAACCTATATATGTGTATGTGTAGTTATATCTAGAAGAGAGCAGTACCACTATCCACTGGCAGTACACACTAGTACATGACTTCCACGTGTACTCTGTGGAGCTGTGGGTTAGTGTACAGGTTAGGGAACATACACAGAAACTGCAACTAGGGCTACATACATCATTATTGTCTGCCATTGCCTGTTACACAGAGGTACATACTATACATGATAGGAAGGCATATGTTCTACATGATAATGGCCCTCAGGGTGCAGTCTGGATAGACCTTACAGCATGAGGCTGCTGTATGGCTATCTCAACTGCACACCTCATACTATTATTCTGCATACAACACTCACTTCTGTACTGTAATGATTACATGCACACATTCAGTAATGCCATGGTATGTATATACGTATATAAGATGTACCTACCTGTCACATGTGTTACTGCCCTCTGTACTCCCACTCAGGAACAGGACTGCTGAAGTGGGCCTTTATTATTGGCACTACTATACTGTCAGCCCTAGTCATTTTTATTGTCCCTTTCTTCTCCTTCTCCTGGTTCACACGAGGAAGGTAGGGTAGCTCTCTGTGTGCACTCTCCTGCTGTACTCTGCTGCTTTTTGGTAATGAGTCTGAAAGAAGCAGCATAGTACATGTACATGTATGTTGAAATAAACATTTCTTTGATATTTGTACACCTGTTGTTACCTTGGTATGTGTAGTAGTGTATACATGTAACTGTATATAGAGGTCAGCGTGAAGGAGGTGAACCCAGGTCTGATGATCCCAGTACTGGAGAACCTGTGGCATCTTCCACCACTGGCAGGGTGGAGGGAGACACGCCTGGTGACATTGAAACCACACCCCCAGAGACAGGGGTAACAGCAGACTCTACACCGAGGGTCCCAAAGTTGATGTCCTCTAGGCCAAAGCTCAGATCCAGAGTGCCGAAACACATTAGGTCCATTCTAAGGGAAGGTAATAAGCTGTATAATTACATGTAGTGTACATTACTCTGTGGGTAGATCAAAGGCACTGCCAGGTGGTACATGTATCCTTTGTATGTATAGTGTTGGCCAGGGCTGTTTAGTCCAGGGAGAATGGCCACCTCAATTACGAAGGGAATGAGCAGGTGTAGGTATTACCTAAACAATGTGATAGGTGGATTCAATGTGTGGTATCGGGACCACTATACTTGTACATGTGTCTCTGGTCTACCTTGTTACATATTCCTTATGTGTTTGCTTGCTGGTCCTCATATACACTATTTTTTTATGTGAGAATGTGTATAGTTTGTTTACATGCACGTGTACATGTATGACACATCCTGTGCTGCTGCAGATCCTGAGACTACTCTGAGGGACGTCCATGGATTCAAGCCTGGGGATGAGAACTATGCCTTCTTGCCTGAAGTTCCCGTCACAGCTGTAATAACAGTTGTGTCACTGCGACGAAAACTTCGACATAGGCCATTGTAATGACCTATCATCTTACCTCTCTCTCCTTTTCTATCACTTTCTCCCACTTTCATGTAACATCATTTCTCTCACTTGCTCTATTGTTTATGTTCCTCTCATTTTTTCTCCTGCTCTTTTGTTTTTCTTCCTCCCTCCCCATCTCTCCCTCCCTCCTTTCCTTCCTCCCTTCCTTCTTCCTCACCTTCCTCCCTCCCTCCCACCCTCCCTCCCTTCCTCCCTCCCTCCTTCCTTCCCTCCCACCCTCCATCCCCTCTTTCCACCCTCCCTCCCTCCCTTCCTCCCTCCCTCCCTTCCTTCCTCCCCTCTTTCTTCTTTCCTCTGCTTCCCTAGTCTCCATATCATTCTAGAACATGGCCAATTCAAATGGAATGTTGATAAACGCTACAAGGAAGTCCTTTCTCTGAGGCGCCAACTTGTTCTCCTTGGGAAAAAGAACAAAAAGCAGTAAGAAAGATGGATGTATTCTCTCTTTACTTTCTTCTTTCACTCTTCTTGTTCTCTCTGTCCCACTTTATCTTACCTCTTCCCCCTCCCTCCCTCCCTCCCACCATCTCTCCCTCTCTCCCTCTCTCCCTCCCTCCATCCCTCCCTCCCTCCCTCCCTCCCTCCCTCTATCTCTCCCTCCCTTCCTCCCTTCCTCCCTCCATCTCTCCCTCCCTCCCTCCCTTCCTCCCTCCTTCCCTCTATCTCTACCTCCCTTCCTCCCTTCCTCCCTCCATCTCTCCCTCGCTCCCTCCCTTCCTCCTTCCCTCCCTCTCCCTTCCTCCCTTCCTCCCTCCATCTCTCCCTCCCTCCCTCCCTTCCTCCCTTCCTCCCTCCATTTCTCCCTCCCTCCCTCCCTTCCTCCCTCCCTCCCTCTATCTCTCCCTCTATCTCTCCCTCCCGTCCTTTCTCTGAGGCGCCAACTTGTTCTCCTTGGGAAAAAGAACAAAAAGAACAAAAAGCAGTAAGAAAGATGGATGTATTCTCTCTTTACTTTCTTCTTTCACTCTTCTTGTTCTCTCTGTCCCACTTTATCTTACCTCTTCCCCCTCCCTCCCTCCCTCCCACCATCTCTCCCTCCCTCCCTTCCTCCCTCCCTCCCTCTATCTCTCCCTCCCTTCCTCCCTTCCTCCCTCCATCTCTCCCTCCCTCCCTCCCTTCCTCCCTCCCTCCCTCTATCTCTACCTCCCTTCCTCCCTTCCTCCCTTCCTCTCTTCCTCCCTCCATCTCTCCCTCCCTCCCTCCCTTCCTCCTTCCCTCCCTCTCCCTTCCTCCCTTCCTCCCTCCATCTCTCCCTCCCTCCCTCCCTTCCTCCCTCCCTCCCTCTATCTCTCCCTCCCTTCCTCCCTTCCTCCCTTCCTCCCTTCCTCCCTCCATCTCTCCCTCCCTTCCTCCCTTCCTCCCTTCCTCCCTCCCTCCCTCCTTTCCACCCCAGACACCTTGAGACGTTGCCACAACTAGTCAAGATAAAGGAGATGAGGAAGACAAGCCTAGAAGTAAGTAATATATATGTACTTGGGTGGAGTGTGGAGTACATCCCTGCCTTGATAATATTAATTGTGTCTGTGTGGATCAATCTGTAAATGTATGTCTGCCTGACTGCACTTGTGAAGAATATATACCACATGCGTGTACATGTACATACATGTACTTGCACATTTACATGTTATTGCCCTGCCAGATAACCTCTTGGTGAGATTTACTCATTTAATTGTTTGCTTCACAATCTTACACAAGTATAATGGATCTCTTCCGTTTGCCTGGCTTACTCTGACGCAGATGAGTTTTCATGTACAACATGTGTAGAGTACAATGTAATTATCCCTACCCAGTGCCCATTCTATGCAGATAGTAACAGCATACAGCCTCACTGTACACAATGTTCTTTACTTCAGAAACACGTTCCCAGAGTGCAGGTGTTTATCAATGCTGTTCTGAACAACAGGACTTACCTCAACCACTCAGCCACTGTGAGTTGCCTGTTGCACTTTGTATTATACATACATGAATGTATATACGTATAGTTGTACATGCTATCAACATAAATTAACAGGCAAAATTTTTTGAAGTGAGCCGAATCTCATTTGTTGAAGACACAGGAGGGAAGAAAAAGTATGTTGGTGAATTTTGACAGTGAATGTAGTGTTGACTCTATCTTCTTTCCCTCCCATACTTTTATCCCTCTGTGCCTCTTCCCCTTCCCACCTTACCTTTCCCTTTCCCTTCTCTCCCTCCTTCCCTTCCTCCCTCCCTCCCTCCCTCTTCCTCCCTCCTCTCCTTCCCTCCCTCCCTCCTTCCCTCCCTCCCTCCCTCCTTCCCTCCCTCCTTCCCTCTTCCTCCCTCCTTCTCTCCTTCCCTCCCTCCCTCCCTCCTTCCCTCCTTCCTTCCCTCCCTCCCTTCTTCCTCCCATACAGAGAAGGCCACCTCACTGTACAAGAAGGAGGATTCACAAGAGATGTAGATTTCCTTGGTTTTTCTTCCAGCATACTTTCTCTCCTTTCCTATTTTTCCTGGACAAAAAGGTCAGGGATAATGTAGTAACTAGTCACAAGTTGATTCTGTGCTAATGTTATCATGTTTGAAAATATAGTATTGCTGTGTGTACCACCAATAGAATGTGGTAGAGTGAAGGTGTCATAGGGAAAAACATCCATTACTGTATGACATCAGATTTTCAATTCATGAGAAAAACACCATATCTGGTGGGGCTAGACAAGCTAAGTGATCCCTGGACAGCGCTAATAAACCCAAGGTGCACCAGAACACTAGTGGTTCAGCCGTTTCAGAATTCATCCACCACATCATTACCTACGTAGTGCCTACCGTGCCCAGAGCAATAAACTAGGCAAGGCCCCTTATTCAAGAACCACCAGTGATGTACATGTATTTATCAACACTCACACCATGTGTACACCATGGGAATGAACTAGCTGGTTCCAGTTCATATTGGAACTGGTCCTATAGTCCATGGTGGGACTGTTCCCACCAAGGACTCACATGGTGTGCTGATGCTATGAATACAGACAAGCCATATGGCATCCATTGAGACCTGTATTCTTTTCGAAGTGCCAATGATGTCCTACATTTGTCGTAGTGTGAACTATATACATGTACATGTATATATGCAGTATTCATATATTCAAATGTATATGACAGTACAATGTATATACATGTACATGTATGTGAATAGACACTGCTTCTATTCATGTATATACATGCCAAGAGAAATGCCTTTTTCTAACATTGAGCTCTCGTCAAATTGAAGTTAATTAAGCATGCTATACATATGATGTCCATAAATACTTGTACGCATTGTATGTTCCTTTCCTCTTTAGTTGGTTTGTGCTGAAGGACTCTTACCTTGCATCCATCAGGTAAAGAGATCATGTATGTGATGCTCTATACAAGTCATATATTGTACATTACATCCTCATAGAGTGATTCATAGTCATAATAATGACTCTTCCACCTTCTGTGTATTTTGTTAGGTCCCATGATTCAGAGGATGCCAATCGCACTGTGGCAGGAGTGATGCTCTTTGACACGGGCATGGAACTCACCCATGGCCCCGCCCTCACTGGGATCAAGCATGGAATTAAACTTACTACCATGTCTAGGTAGGTCCATAATATCAATGTGATGAGATGATATGCCGTGAAGCATGTATTTACAATGTCCAACAGCTACTTTCACATGTATGCATGTATATACTGAGGCCTACAATGTACTCTCTAAAGTGACACTCATTCATACACTCACTCACTCTCTTACTCATAGGGATATGCTGGTGGATGCCCATTCACGAAAAGCTATGTTGTATGTACTGCATGTCGTACGTGTATGTATGCATGTACATGTACATAGGTACTCCAATACCATTCATACATGTGTACATCTTGTATGGTTGTGCTTTTCTAAGTATAAAATGCTTCCTCTGTAAATCAAGTACTAACCCCTTTTGACAGAATCAAGTACTCATGCAGTTGAACAATGTACATCCCATTGTGTAATCAACAGAATGTAGTGTATATAATGTACTGAACATGTGTTCTACACTGTTACATGTATGGAGCATATGTAACACTTGTGCATGTGGATATACAACTAATAAGAAGTATCTGAAATACCTTCAGGAGTTGGGTGCTTGCTATCAAGAAAGTGGTAGTGAACACTGGGAGGCCGTGGGTGGAGTCGAAACCTTTTGAGTCCTTTGCACCTATGAGGAATAACTGTGTGGCCTCCTGGTGAGTGGGTCAATACATACATGTAATGTGTATCTGCATTCAGTGTAATGTACATACATGTATAGAGGTATGTGTTGGTGTTGAATAGGCAAGGCGTATAAGTGCCAGGGCTCAGGCTCACATATATATGTATGGCAATACCAGGTGTATATATATATATATAGGTGAAAATTGCAAGGATGCTCTGTTATCCTAAGGCCCTCCTATATATACATACCTGTATGTATACAATCAGTGTTCTATCTAGGATTTTTGGTTTGGGGGGGAAGCTGTGCGGTGTGCTATCTCTGAGAAGAGTAGGGGGGTCCGGGTGCATCCTCTCCCGGAATTTTATATTGCCAGAGATGCAATCTAGTGCATTTATTTAAAATTATTGGGTACACAAATAAACATGAAGTCGGTTACTGCATGCATACAAGCTACACTAACAGGGGGGGGGAAGCTTGAATGTTTGGGGGAGAAGTTGGGGTGTTTGGGGGGAAGCTTCCCCCCTGCCCCCCCCACTGGATAGAACCCTGACAATGATTATGCATGAATGTGTGTGTGTGTGTGTTTGCATGTAACTTCCCCTCTACATGTGTTCCCAGGTTTGTGGATGGTGAGGGGTACATGTCTACAGTAGCTGATGCTATAATGGCAGCCAAAGATGAAATCTTCATAACTGACTGGCAGTAAGTCAATAGACAGTACTAGCCATGTACATGTATATATACATGTATGTACACTTGAGTTGTGTTACATATGTTGTGTTACAATGTGTCTGGACTGTCGATATCATCATTAAACGTACAATACTATGACAAGTAAATGAAAATCGGTCAGTGGTGACCAAGAAAAACTGCAAGCATATCTTAGTCTGTCAGGAGCTCCCTTACTAAATCTGGTAGCAACTCCTTTGATTTGTGCAAGTACATGTGTATACAAATCTCTAAGCACAAACATAAAGGTCATTTCAAAGAAAAATGAGTAGTCTCCTTGGGCAAGATACCACTTGGATTCTATAGCAAACATTGTACTCTTAACTACTGAGGCAGCTCTGCTTGGTCGCACAGTTATGCAAACCAGGCTTTTAAATCTTGGGTTGTTGTCTTTGTTCGCTACAGACTTAGTCCTCACATATTCCTGAAGAGGGAGGGACCCGTCGAGACCAGACGGCAGTGGAGACTGGACACTCTACTCCTCAAGAAAGCTGTTAGTATTTTATATAATATGTATGTACATATACCCCAGTAAATGCCCAAAATGATCTCCATTCTCTGTCCCCAGAGTGAGGGAGTGAAGATCTTCATTCAGCTTTACAAAGAGTTTGAACCTGCCTTAAGTTTGGGAAGTGAATTTGCTCAGAATGTGTTGAAACACCCCAACATTGTGGTGAGTTGGAAGGACAGTAAGGGAAAGGAAGGGTCAGGGGAGCTTGAGATATATATACATGGTCCTCTATCTCTCCTTTCCACCCTACCCTTTTCATCCCATGGCCTTCATTCCCACACCACACACCCTGAAGGGGAAGGCTCTGGTGACTATTGAGTGCTTTTGTGGTGGTAGCATGTCAGCAGTAATTACTTAGTAATGTGAGGTTTGTGTGTCCTGCATGTGTTGTGTGTGAACAGGACTATAGACTCGTGCTTAGTCACCACCAGGAGTGTTGGAGTAGTGGTTGGTCATTGTGGTTTCAAATGTAGATATTGACCTAAACCTTTGATTGACGTGTACATGACAAACCACTCAATCAGATGCTTAGAAAACAAGGCAAGGCAACACAACACAACAGAAAGACAAAGCAACACAACACAACTCGCCCAAAGCAGTCATTTTTCAAAGACAAATTGGCTGCTCTGATGGGATTCAAACCCATGACACTCACTTACACATACATACTTGCATATGCAAGTTAAATGCTGGCCACAAGAACATGATCAATAGTCACCAGAACCTTCAAGGGGTGTGGAAACTATTGTTTTACTCTTCTTTTTCTCCACCCTTCATTTCACCAGGTGTTTCGTCACCCTGATGTCCTGCAGACTGGTGTTCTCCTCTGGGCACATCATGAGAAAATTGTAGTTGTGGACCAGAGTCTTGCATTCGTAGGTGGGATTGATCTTGCTTTTGGACGCTGGGACAACCCATGTCATCATGTCAATGATAACAACAGAGCCCTGGAGTTGGTGTGTCTGTGTGTGTGTGTCTGTCTGTGTGTCTGTGTGTCTGTGTCTGTGTCTGTGTCTGTGTCTGTGTCTGTGTGTGTGTCTGTCTGTGTCTGTGTCTGTGTCTGTGTCTGTGTCTGTGTCTGTGTCTGTGTGTGTGTGTGTGTGTGTGTGTGTGTGTGTGTGTGTGTGTGTGTGTGTGTGTGTGTGTGTGTGTGTGTGTGTGTGTGTGTGTGTGTGTGTGTGTGTGTGTGTGTGTGTGTGTGTGTGTGTGTGTGTGTGTGTGTGTGTGTGTTCCTGAGTTTGCTTTATACCAACTTGTGCTGTACAGTACCAATTGTTTCAGATGCTTTTAGTATGCATTTTTACAGTAAGTAGTGTTTGCTATGAAGCAATATATATGTATACCTATACTAGGTGAATGCTGCACATTTTTTGGCGAGCTGAGTGAGCCCAGCTTGTCGTGCCAATGGTCCAATTTGTAGAATTCACATATAACATTATGGTATGTACAGACAGTGCGAGTCCCCCATATACATGTATATACATAAAAATCGGCCCATTGGCCCGACTAGGTAATAGTCTCGCTCCACTCACCAATCAGCTACTCTATACATGTAATGGGTTTGGGCTAGTAGTGGGGTGATGGTTGTTACACTCATCCTGCTTCTCTTTAGGAGGAGAGCTCTCCGGTGTCAGTCGAGGGCGAGGGAGACCTCCAGAAGTGGGTGGGGAAGGATTTCTACAATCCTTTCATTAGGGATTTTATTGAGCTTGACCAACCCTTCAAAGGTACATGTATATACATCACCAGCAAGAGGAGTAGTCTGGTATAGACCGACTTCTTAGAAAGTTGGTGTACGTGTGTACATTTACTACAAAGCAATGTGTAGACAGGCATTGCACACGGAGGGTCAGCAGGGGGCGTGGCACATACACATATTGATAAGTGGAGCAGATAGTGAGACACATGATCTCAGGCTATAGAGTGGTAGGGATGTAACCATCGGCATGGGAAAGGAAGCAAAGTTGTTTGCCTGATGACCTAATTATAAAGATGAAGCTAAACCTAATGTGTAGGTTGTGTCTCAATAATTTTTGGCTGCTGACTCAGTGACTGACAGACACACCAATTGCCTAACCCCACATACACATTCATGTCTCATGACAAGCACTGGTCACTGAGCTGTATAGTGCTCTATATAACTTTATGTCCTTAGGGTGTGTAGGTGGTAATGGGGTATATCCCATTAGCTACATAGTACTTGTAATGTCACACTTGTTTGGTATACAATCTTGCACTGCTGTCTCTCTGCTCCAGACAACCATGATCGTAGCGTAGAGGCCCGTATGCCATGGCATGACATTGCTTCAGCTGTGTATGGAGCAGCCGCCAGAGATGTAGGTCGTCACTTTATACAGAGATACAACTTCACCAAGGTATACATGTACATGTTCTGTCACACACCCCATATACATCAGTATTTACAGGGGCTATGCATGTCATTGTTATTGCTGCATGAGATCTTTGCCTGCATGCTGCTGTTTGCTTCTACGAGTCTTGTCACTCTCATACATGATTCAACATTTAAAATTGTTTTTACATTGGTATATATATATATAGTACTATATATAGTTGTATTTTTCCAAACACTGAGTGTGCACATGTTATAGTCAGTAGTGTGGCAAGTACATGTATATACATGCATGTGTGCATGTGTGTTCCAGTTATTCATGACGTGGTGTAATGTTAACCCCTCCACTGTTTTCTCACCCCAGAGGGAACAGGGACATGGAGACTCTGCTCCTTTCTTGCTACCTCGTAAGACGTTCACAGATGATGAATTACGAGAGACCCAATACCTCAGAGAAGTACTGGGCACTACATCCACCAATAATGCAACTGTACAGGTCAGCACAAGACCAACTTTGTCTCCTTCAACATCTGATTGTACATGTACATACACACCTGCCCTGCTTATACTAGGATCAAGATATGCAGTAGTTCACCAAGTACCTATGAGTGTGAGCACACACCTAACCTTCAAACCAGTTTTAATATAAATGTAATAAAGAGTGAGTGTAGAGTGATGAAGAAAGAACATTCTAAGTGCAGCCACAAAGGTGAAGTATGATAGCAAAAAGGGACTTCATGGTCACTTTGTCTTCCTTGGGGCATATATACTCTGTGGTATACTCTGTGGTTATTACATGTACCTTGAAGCACAAAAGATGCAGGCAGCAGTGTTAAGCATGGACAGTAGCAAAACAATATCCTAGCCTCGTCCCCAGGCTCTCCCCTCGCGCGCGCACATATGACCTTTGCACCTGAACAAAACTTAAGAAGGGGGAGAGCCTGGTACGCGAAATCGCGTGATCCCAAATTACGCAATTTCCTTACATAGCTACCTGGCTGCCAGAGCTTCCCTGTACTGTGTACCTGTACGTGTATAGCTAATTTGCCGTCTTATTGGGATGTATATCGCTCTCTTCAGGCATTGGCTAGACTATAGTTCGACATCAAGTGTGCACGCGTACATGTAACGCTAGTCCACTACGTGCTCTAAAGCCGTGGAGTCTGCAGGTGAGGAGCTTGCAGCATGATGAGAGGCGCCTTACTTTCATTCCAGTTAGCACGCAGTAAGCCGTACTGCCTTATACTGTTACCTGTACATTCACTTTGCTGTGCACAGGAAATACCGCCCACGCTGTTAATTGCCAAGTCTTTCTACCCCCTTTCTACCCTAGGGCGGTGCACGTGATTTCGCGTACCAGGCTCTCCCCTGTCTTATTTTACTACGGGTTCAAAGGTTGTTCGCTGTACGCTCGCAGGGGAGAGCCTGGGGACGAGGCTAGCAATATCCCATGTGTCTGCCAGTGTTATGGTCATACGATATGAGCCACACACCAACCTGTATATGAGGTGTAGTATCACATGCAATCTTTATGTTTTAGTACATGTTATTTACACATGCCAGTTACAAGCTCACACATAATGAGTTTTGGGATGTTAATAAATTCTTCAGTAATGCTTATTCTATGCATTCGTACACACTGTCCCTCTCACACTCCATGTACAGGCTCTGCGGTCATGTAGTGAGTGGTCGGCTGGTATTCCTGAGGAACACTCCATTTTGAATGCCTGGACCACTGCCATTGAGGAGGCAGAACATTTCATCTACATCGAGGTACTGGCATACTTTCTGAATCACCTCCGTGGTATATATACATGTACATGTACATTACACATATACATGTATGTACACGACACACAGACACATGTGCTCACACATGCACTTATGAATTGATATCAACCACTCCTGCAAATTTGAAACAACCTATGTATACACCATTTACATTACATGTATGTTCTTAGCACATGTCTTGAACATATACTATATACTAGGTTTGAGTTCACCTGATAATCAGGTTGAGATGTTTTGCCTTGAGTTTTGTTGCTTTGTATGTGTGATTCGACCCAGCCAGCTGAGCTTCCTCGGTGGCTCAGTTGGTAGAGCATCTGCCTAGAACACAGAATGCCGTGGGTTCGAGTCCTGCCCGAGGTAGCTCATCATTAATGTCCAAGTTTGCCTTCATAATGACATTCATCACATTATAATCATATTCATTACATCCTGGGAGATAGGGTTAGTGCTAGGGCTGAGGCTAGGGCATATTGTAGGGGAATTTCTCTGAAGTCAAACTGGACATCCCTAGGAAAAATGACTTTCTTGGGTGTGTTGTGTTGGGAGTCTCTTGGTGTGAATTTTTCATGACATTATCTACTAACAACTGTATTTTTATCCCTCCCTCCCCCTTTCCCTCCTCAGCAACAATTCTTTATATCATCTCTTTCAAATGAGGATGTGCATAATGAAATAGCAGAGGCTCTGAGAGACCGCATTGTGCGTGCCTACAAAGAAAAGCAGACCTTTAGAGTCATCGTGGTAATTCCTCTACTGCCTTCCTTCTCTGGTGAGTATAACAAGAAACATTTCACCTTACACTAACACATCTTACACCCTATACACATCTCATACCCTATACTGACACATCTCATACCCTATACTGACACCTATACTGACACATCTCATACCCTATACTGACACTTCTCATACCCTATACTGACACGTCTCATACCCTATACTGACACGTCTCATACCCTATACTGACACGTCTCATACCCTATACCGACACGTCTCATACCCTATACCGACACGTCTCATACCCTATACCGACACGTCTCATACCCCCCTATCTCATACCCTATACTGACACGTCTCATACCCTATACCGACACGTCTCATACCCCCCTATCTCATACCCAATACTGACACGTCTCATACCCCCCTATCTCATACCCAATACCGACACGTCTCATACCCCCGTATCTCATACCCTATACTGACACGTCTCATACCCTATACCGACACGTCTCATACCCCCCTATCTCATACCCTATACCGACACGTCTCATACCCCCCTATCTCATACCCTATACTGACACGTCTCATACCCTATCTCATACCCTATACTGACACGTCTCATACTCTATACTAACTCATCTCATACCCTATACTGACACATCTCATACCCTATACTGACACGTCTCATACCCTATACTGACACTTCTCATACCCTATACTGACACATCTCATACCCTATACTGACACGTCTCATACCCTATACTGACACTTCTCATACCCTATACTGACACATCTCATACCCTATACTGACACATCTCATACCCTATACTGACACATCTCACACTCTATAATAACACATCTCATACCCTATACTGACACGTCTCATACCCTATCTCATACCCTATACTCATACCCTATCTCATACCCTATTCTGACACGTCTCATACCCTATACTGACACATCTCATACCCTATACTGACACGTCTCATACCCTATACCGACACGTCTCATACCCCCCTATCTCATACCCTATACCGACACGTCTCATACCCTATACTGACACGTCTCATACCCTATCTCATACCCTATACTGACACGTCTCATACTCTATACTAACTCATCTCATACCCTATACTGACACATCTCATACCCTATACTGACACGTCTCATACCCTATACTGACACATCTCATACCCTATACTGACACATCTCATACCCTATACTGACACATCTCATACCCTATACTGACACGTCTCATACCCTATACTGACACTTCTCATACCCTATACTGACACATCTCATACCCTATACTGACACATCTCACACTCTATAATAACACATCTCATACCCTATACTGACACGTCTCATACCCTATCTCATACCCTATACTCATACCCTATCTCATACCCTATTCTGACACGTCTCATACCCTATACTGACACATCTCATACCCTATACTGACACATCTCATACCCTATACCGACACGTCTCATACCCTATACTGACATATCTCAGTCCTGTATCACTTATTATGTACCACTGTGACTGGATGTCTCAGGCAAGTTTGGTGAGAAGAGTGGCACTATTTTGGAGGCGGTAGTCCACTGGAACTACCGCTCCATTTCATGGGGTGAGGACTCGCTCTATGGCAGACTACAACATGAAGATAACAGTGAGTTGAGACAGTACACACCCCAAACACCATATGACATGTGTGTATACATTGCAGCTCCACTATGATTTACAATACATAATCCCTCACATATGCATATGGTAGTATATGTACATGTATGTGTTTCTTTTTTCAATTGTGGTGTTAAGTGTGTGTAGTCAGTGAACTTAATGTGTTATCCTACAGTTCCAGAGGAGGACATTCACAAGTACATTTCAGTGTATGGTTTGAGAGCTCATGGAGAGGTTGGAAGGAAGCCGGTCAGTCAATGTCTTCTGATGTGGGTGGTATCTCTTCACCACGGTGGAATCCCTCTAGTCAAAAGACACCTCATTAATCAGGGCTTATTTTCCCCTTCACAAATACACGTGTTCATGTATCCTGAAATGAGGTGTCCTCCGCATGTGTCCCAGGGGGGGTGTTAGCTAGTTTTTGGTGCCATTTGAAGAATTTACAGTAACAGTACATGTAATGTACTACCACTCTTGTATTGGGACTGGAGTGAGGAGTTGCACTTTAACATGTGTACATGTGTGTACAAATTGTGCAGGTATCTGAGATTGCCTATGTCCACAGTAAGCTACTGATTGTGGATGACCGTATCACTATCATTGGATCTGGTGAGTTTACATGATACGTGTGCTTGTAACAACCTTGAGACATACATTATGCATTGATATATAGCCAACATCAATGACCGCAGTATGTTGGGTAGTCGAGACTCCGAAGTGGATCTCAGATTTGAAGACAAAGAAATGGTACGAGTAGTGTAAAGGTGGTAGTAAAGTAGTAGTGTAAAAATTAATTTGAGCTAGCTGTCACTTAGGGCTTTATTACATCTATGCATCTATCCATTGACATCCTCCTAACTATGCATAAAGACGATGAGCTATGTGAAATGTAGCATGCTATATCATTCCGTTTAGCTGGATATCAGAACTACATGTGGCTTGTATCAGAGCTACATGTGGCTTGTATCAGAACTACATGTGGCTTGTTGATTTGTGCTGGTAATCTCAGGCTCGTGAGCTGCCTCAGTAGCAAAGGATCACCTAGAAAGCGGAGTGTTTTGGGTTTAAATCCCACCCGAAGCAGGCAATTTTTCTTTGAGTTGTGTTGCTTTGCCTTTCTGTTGCGTTGTTGTTGTTGTGTTGCCTTACCTTTCTCAGCATCTCTTGAAGTGATTGTTTACGCATACGTTACATATGCTGTGAGATTTTAGCACTTTAGTGCTGTCATTGTAGTCTGTTTGACATGTTTGTTGACAAACCACGTCTTAAGTATTCCCTCTGGCAATGTATGTGCATTCTAAGAGCTGTATGTATTTCTAAGAGCTGTATGTATTCCTTATTCCTCTATAGATTGATGGTACAATGAATGGACAGCCATACAAAGTGGGGAAGTTCTCCCACTCTCTCCGTACCTTCATCTTCAAGTGAGTTAACGGACATTAAAGTGCACAGAAACATGTACATGCCTTCTCTTTTTAGAAAGCTTTAAGTTCAGGGACAGAGAGTGCCTGTATCACATTATGAGATGTCTCTCTTAAGGACAAGTACTCTAGAGTACACAGCAACATGTACAAAAGCTATACATGTACGCGTAGGCTATTTTAGAAGAAGGAGGCTATTTTAGAAAAAGGAGGAGATAAACAGAAGATTATTACAAATTAGTGCTTTATACATTTTCTTTACAGCCTCCTACTTGGAAGTCGTATCAAACATACTTGGAAAGTCGTATCAAACATATTTGTAGAGCATGTCATGTATCATAATGGCCTATAATAGCTTGAATGTAGCTCTACATGTATGCCTGTCAGCAGGTATATAGTCTGTAAACTTATACACAGGGAACATTTGGGACTGCTTGATGTACAGCAAAAGGAAGGAATGGAGCCAGCCCCACTGGATGTGGAGGACCCAGCCTGTGATGAGTTCTACCTCAATACATGGATGAAGACTGCACAGAATAACACTCAGCTGTTTGAAAAGGTCAGGAATCTCTGGAGTAGAATATGATGCTTGTATAAAATGCATCATTCATTTGAAGAACACTGTTGGCATGATAAATGTTGCTATGTACATGTAGGTCTTTGGTGGGAAAATTTTGCCAACAGATTCTGTTCTGACCTATGAGCAGCTCAAGATTTATCAGGTGAGACCAGATCATAATATTATATCATGTTTGAGGTGTTGATGAGGGCCAAGAAGCCCAAAATGGCTGTACACTGTTTCTCTGCACATCTTGGTTTCATGTATGTAATACGTTTCCTGGATATTTCAGTCAAAGGCAATTTCTGTCTACATTTTATATACATGTAGGAAAACCTAGGTCTGGTTGGCACAGATGTAGACAAGGCTCGAGTGGAAGTGAAGAATATCCAGGGCAATGTAGTGGAGATGCCTCTGCATTTCTTAGAGAAGGAAGATCTGACACCTGATCTAGGAACTGTTGAGAGCCTTGCACCAGAAAAATTGCTTACTTAGAAAGTTTTCTTATTAGAAAGTTAATCAGGGACAGTGCTGATAATCAATACATTCTTTATAGCATTATTCTGTATTTCAGCAGGAATTGCAAAGTTAGGATATGGGGTTCTGTAAAAATGTTGAGTACTAAAAGTGGATATGTCCCTGAAAGATGCCTTAAAGCACTGCAGATTTCTTAGGTCACAAGTTAGTAGTGTCACTGTAGCCTCCTCTGTAGTTGGGGCAGTACAGCTGTCCTGTCTGTACATTGTACAAGGGAGTAAAAACATTTCCATTGAAATGTTGAAGGATGTAGGGATGACAGTGCCAAAAAGTAGAGAACAAGTGCAGTATATATGCAGCAAGACAGGGGATGAGGGCATGCAACAATAATAACATGCATAACCCCATAATAAAAGAAATGTAGGGAGGGGTTACGCATGTTATTATTGTTGCATGCCCTCATCCCCTGTCTTGCTGCATATATACTGCACTTGTTTCTCTACTTTTTGGCACTGTCATCCCTACATCCTTCAACATTTCAATGGAAATGTTTTTACTCCCTTGTTTCACTGGTTTTTCGTTGCATACTCGCTTGCAAATACAATGCTCTTTGCGTTTATGCGAGCCCCACCCACTTTGCTGCTCGTGGTCATGTGGTATGCACGTGTGTAATAACGAGGAAATGGCGTTCAACTACGCGGAAGTGCTAGTAGATTCTAGCTGTTCTCGTTCGAGAAGGATCCTAGGAAGATTCTAATGGCCAAGGATCATGCACGGGAGAGAAATAAGCCATTTTATGCCAAAACTAAGGTGAGCGCGTTTGCCAATTTTGAGGTAGGCCGTTTGATAAAGAAGAAGAAGATGGAGAAATCGGCGGCTTTAATAGCAATTTTCTGTAAGTCACTGGAGCGGTGTATTTTACCTACTTTGAGAGTTTTATTGTGTATAAAAACACTCGTAGGCCATGTTATGTGTCTGAAAAGGCATATAACTGCCCCGTCCGAGAGATCTGAGCCGTTTCATTTGTTAAGGCTAATGGGCGTGTCGGTGCCATCCCTACATATAGAGTCTACCGACTCTATGATATAGGAAGTAAGTTGTTGATGCAGGGTTTATATAGTAAATATCATAATATGAATGTATATGTATGTATGCATGTTATCTTGTCCCTTACGTGGTGGCCATAGGCATTAACATTTTGCACTTAGTGGTTTCATAACAAAATTTGATGATTGCTGGAAACATGCTATGGACCAAAACGAGTGCTAGTCTACATATGCCATCACTTCAGAAATAGTGCTGAAGGTTTTTGTATTGAACTACAGCTAATGTGTAGTAAAGTTTTGAATGTTCAAGCAGTCATTTCTCCGGCATTAATGCAGTAACCTCAATTTCAATTTGTCCTGCAAAAACTTCAAAAAAGGGTTCTATGTAATGCATGT
The DNA here is from genome assembly GCA_963970385.1 of Theonella swinhoei. Taxonomy (NCBI): domain Eukaryota; kingdom Metazoa; phylum Porifera; class Demospongiae; order Tetractinellida; family Theonellidae; genus Theonella; species Theonella swinhoei. The sequence goes on from OZ019953.1 coordinate 3,245,418, forward strand.
GTGATCATGATGGATGTAGGGATGGAAGAATTAAAAGTGTACAACAAGGAAGCAACTATGCAGCAAAGCACAGGATGATGGCATGCAACAATAAAAGCAACATGATCCTGCCCTTCTTTGCACCTTTTATTACATGGGGTAATGCATCCTCTGTCTTGCTGCACAGGTGCTTCCTTGTTCCTACACTTTTGGCAGTTTCATCCTTACAGTTTTTAAAGTTACTGCAGCTATAGCTTAATGGTGCAAATCAGTTGTAGCTGTGTAATTAATATATTGCATAGAAACACTGCTGTTCTCTTAAATAGCGATGGACTATATAGTATGTGAAGTATAGCAACCTTGTGTGTAAGAGCATATATACATATCAATAATGTCAACCATTAGAGGCCAATTATAAAAAACTGTTTAGTGCATGACTTCCTAAATCATATTTCTGCCTAAAGTAAGAGAAGACTACAGCTTGCAATTGAAGGAGCTGTAGTCAGTGAATGATCAATTGTTCAGTGAAGTATTCATCTTTGCATCTTCATGTGTAGTGAATAGGACTTTTAAGCCTCCATTCTTCCTCAGTGCTGAGCTTATGTTCACAGCAATGCCTAATGTTGTCCAGATGATGTGTATTCTATATCTGTAATAAAGGTGCAATGTGTTTGGTGAAATGTGTTTCATAATGAACAATTACCATACAGCAGGGTAGCTATATCCTATAGCTGTATATAGGCTTAGCCTACTACATGAAGGTAATAAAGAGAGATCGATGTGTCATCCTAACAAAGGAAGTTAATGCATCATCTGTCTATGAGTGGGATTCCTAAAAACAAGAGTACAGGAAATAATCACGTTATACTTGTGAAAGCAGATATATCCCAGAGGAGCAAATGTTGCCTACAGAAAACTCAGTGTATTTTCCTCAGACCACCCCTGGCCCTGATGGATGTCAGCACATCATGTTTAGTGACATCATGCCATATTTGACAGTCCTCTACATTATTTATGTCACACTTCACAGTTCCACAGTGAGGCTGATATAAATGTCCAAATACATTAATCATTACAACTTTAAACCCTCTAGATGTTTGGGTGGAGGAAGAAATATTTGGAAGAAACGAAATGTATAACCATGTTTACCCATGTTATGAAGAATGAAGAAGAGAAGCACCAATGGATTCACAAAATGATAAATGCACTTGGATCTTATGCCCCATTTGGATACTATGGAGTCCATGCTGCAATAACCTTTATTATGTGCCTGCACATAATGTAGGAAAGTTACTACAAATTTTTGGCACAAATATACACTACCAATTTTTGGCACATCTATCATTTTACAAAGAGGTGACTATATAGTAACTTGCCACCTGATTCCTGATAAAGTCAAGGATGGAAGAATGTGAATAACGATAGAAGTCATGGCAGTTTCACACTGCAGTATTAACTCCTCTTGCAATAACATTGAAGCCACCACAAGGGGTCCAGTTGCAAGTGAATAAATCATAGGAAATAATGTTGCTTGAAGATGAGGGATGGGCAGCCAGAGGTACATCATTATCAATGAATTCACAACATATGTTGGCTTGCATGAATGTGTATTAGATCACAAATGCCTGTAAAAAGAAAAACTACTCTAATAGTGTAGTTATTTCATAACACATTGGATTCCTTGCATAAATTTGCTACATCCACAAGGCAAAGCCTATCCTTTGCATGTGCGGTGAAAGTGAAGAGGCGGAGGTATATATACATGAACCGTGAATCATGTGTATAGTACACTACATGCAAAGAAAAAGAAAGAGGGAAGAAATGAAAGGAAAAGATGTAGACCAAAGAAAGGAGCACTAACCCCAAGCACATATAACACATATGACATCCTTGGCGGCTTAGAAAATATGTAGCTACCAGCATCAACAGCTTAGAAAAATAGATTATTTAGCCCGAAAGAAAATAGAATAATGAGCCTCAATGGCTCAGAAGAGTTCCAATTCATGCACACACAGAGAGAAGAAGGTCCACATGCCCAGGCTTGAGAACTGGGAATGGGATTTAAAGATCTTTGATGGTGCACCAACTCGCCACCCATGCGAACCATCTACTACATCCACATATCATAAGCAAACAAAGAACAAACGGCTAGTGTCTTCACAATCAGGGCCTGTGGCATGTGTGAATTCATATATATGTTTATTCATGCACACTCACACAAACCACGACCTCTGATAGTTACATAATTTACAAGGTGATTCCTAACATCTAGTGGGAGACATATTCCTTCCTGTGTATGAGTCTTTATACTTACATCATACTTATTTTAAACAAAGCACTGTGTCTTCTTCTTTTTCTTGAATGACCCACATAATTTCTGTTACATAGCTAGCGCTATTGTGCGTATTGATGTAGAAAGACACTATTAGTGGAACGTTTCGCCCGAGGCTACCAGAGGCTACCGTGACGCGCGCGCACTGTGGGCGTGGTCTTTCGCTCAGCGTGATTATGCTGCAGGAGCTAGGGATGATGTTATTTACTGGAATTTGATTTATATAAACAAACAGTGGCCCATGTATTGCTATTAGTAAGTTGTGACATTTTTCTTATCACTAGTACTGTAAGTAACTGCAAATCTTCAGCTACAATAACATAACTGCCTCAATGCACACACAGATGTATGTATATATTCCAGGCACTTACACATGAGTAGATGATGTAGAGGTAGTTAGGTTGGTTAACCAACAGCCACATTGTGAGATATATAAAACCTGCAAATCCCTACAGATCAATGGAGTATTTATTAGGTGTATTAAAACTTACTTCAAACATGTGTGAAAATGACATGGACTGCATACTTCATCACATGACAATACTTATTCATTAGATAACACTGCACACATAACTAACTGTGATATACTCACCAGAAATAACGTCTTTTCTTTTGAACTTTCAGGTGGGAGAGGAAGGAGAGAGGGGGATAGGGGGAGGGAAGGAGAGAGAGAGGAAGGGAGAGAATAAGGGGGAGGGAGGGAGGGAGTGTGAGGGAGATGATGATTTTCTATTTCTCCTTCCAGTTCTCTTCATGTTCTTCTAAAGTCAGTCTCTACAGCTGGGTCCCATACCAAGACCACTGACCTCTCCATGAAGGTATTGTTGAGATACTCTTCCCACCCTCCCTCCCTCCCTCCCTTCCTCCTCCCTCCCTCCCTCCCACCCCTCCCTCCCACCCCTCCCTCCCTCCCTCCTTCCTCCCTCCTTTCCTCTTTTTCTCTTGCCTCATTCAATCATTTACCATCTTCCTCACCTGCTCTTACTCCCCCTTCTTTCCTTCATTTACATCCTTCACCCCATTCTCTTCCTCTCCATCTCCCCCCCCCCCCCCCCCCTCCCGTCCCTCAGTTCATACCAACCCTAAAAGTTGACCAACTCCTGAAAGAGATCCAGACCTTCTTCGATGGCTACACAGCCATAGTCCCATCACCAAAGGCTGTACTGCCAAGACCATTCTCTTTCATCTCACAGAGCAGATGGGACCTGAGGTAGGACTATCACTGGTGTGTGTTTGTTGGTTGGTTGGTTGGTTGGCTGCTTTGTTTGTTGGTTATTTTGTTTGTTTGTTTGTTTGTTGGTATGTTGTCTAAGGAACTCACCATTGTCCATATGAGGTACATGTAAAAGATCTTTAACCCACCGTCCCAGTTCTCAAGGCTGGGCATCCAGCCTGAGCAGTTGTCCTATGTTTTATGTGTAGGTATGTATGTACAGTGTTACATACAGGGGGGGGGAAAGGGGGGGGATATCCCCTCAGCCTGAGTTCCCCCTCCCACTAGATTTTTGGACTTAATTATATGCATAGTAATACATGTGCACGTAACCACTAAGATGCTTCCTCCCCCCCCCCCAAACTTCAAATCCTGTATGAACTGCTGATCTGTGTGTGTGTGTGTGTGTGTGTGTGTGTGTGTGTGTGTGTGTGTGTGTGTGTGTGTGTGTGTGTGTGTGTGTGAAAAAGGGGGAAGGGGGTGGAGGTTGGTATGTCTACGTTACTGGGTTGGGTTCCTTTCTTTTTTCCCTTTCTATACGCTATCCGCTAGTGTGCTATATAGTGTAGTGTGGAGGGGACTGATGGAGGGGAGGGGAGGAAAGTGTTGAGGGAGTGTAGGACTGGAAATAGAAAGGTTGGTAAGGAGGGAGAGGGGGAGGGAGGGGGGGGAGGAGAGAGGGTACAGCTACCAGCTCCGCCTTCTGATGAGAACGTGGTATGTGCATTACTTGGTGAAGGTATTGGATCATCTCTCTCTCTCTCTCTCTCTCTCTCTCTCTCTCTCTCTCTCTCTCTCTCTCTCTCTCTCTCTCTCTCTCTCTCTCTCTCTCTCTCTCTCTCTCTCTCTCTCTCTCTCTCTCTCTCTCTCTCTCTCTCTCTCTCTCTCTCTCTCTCTCTCTCTCTCTCTCTCTCTCTCTCTCTCTCTCTCTCTCTCTCTCTCTCTCTCTCTCTCTCTCTCTCTCTCTCTCTCTCTCTCCCTCCCTCCCTCCCTCCCTCCCTCCCTCCCTCCCTCCCTCCCTCCCTCCCTCCCTCCCTCCCTCCCTCCCTCCCTCTCTCCCAGCCCACCCAACCCACCCTCCCCCTCCCCCTCAACAAACCCTCTGCTCCAACTCTTCTCCAACAACCAAGACCTCATTCGGCCATGCCAACCTCGAGGACTTCAGGAGACTAGAGATACTAAAGGGACATTAATTAATAATATACTAGATCCATATCCAGTAAACTGTTAGTAAATTATATACTGTCGAGAAACCTATTATTGGTGATGTCTTGTGCATGCTGTGATAATAAATTATAGCCATGATTTTACCATTTTGGCTATAACAATAATTATAGTCTGCACAAACTTATTAAATTGCAATAAATTATTTTAGAATTTGATTTGTATACAAGTATATTAGGTGGTCTGCAGTGTGAGGTTGCCAGTTAGGCAATGTACGACCACTGCAGTTATAAGAGGGATCGAATGAGGTACATGTTGTCTGGTGATCGTGCCTCAGTGTCTGGTGTGCAGCTGGATTACTGGTCATTAGACCTGGGTTTGACTCCAGACTGAAGTCTTTCTCTTCCCTCTGGATTACCTTGGCCTGTGCATGTTGACATCAAACTTCATACATCTTCACAGGTCAATATTTATTAGGTATAACAATATTATAAACAGCCTCATGATAAAATTGTATGATTTGTATTTAGTGTACATGTATTCAACCTAGAAAGCTATGGTCAGTAAAATTGTGTTGTCTGTGGAAGATGGTGGGGGGTGGGGCTGTAGGGTGTGGCTAGGGATGGTCCTCCCTGCATTACGAGGGTTGCTCCTGTTGGGGCAGGAGTCATCTGATTCTGGGGCATCCAATTTGAGGATTGCTCCTTTCTCCCACCCCCCCTCAATCTCCCTTTCTATGATGGCAGTAATTAAATTACTATATCAGGCCATTTGTATTATTTAATGAACATTCACCTTTTTACTTCTATTGTACAAATCAGTCATAGCAACCAGCAGTATATGGATGGTAAGGGAGAGGGAGAGGGAGGGAGGGAGAGAGAGGGAGAGAGGATGGAGAGGGAGATGGAGTGAAGGAGGGAGAAAAAGGGAAGGAGGGAGGGAGGAAGGGAGAAACAGAGATCAGAAACAGACCATAGGAGTAATGGAGCAGTACAGACTACGCATGCGCAGTTTGACTTCCGCATTCCACACGTGCGAAGGGACCCCCACGTACAAAAGCTGCTTTGGGTGTCTCCGTGTGGCTTCTTCTCTCTCTCTTTCTACCTGTCTGTCGGATATCTCTCCGTTAACGATCGAACAGTTTTCTATTTCTCCGCCGCTAGCTGACCCCGAATGGCTGAAAAGAAAGCAACAGGTGGGCTTCAAAGAGGAGCTGCCTCTCTAACGAAAGGTAAGGGAGTCATCTACTGATCCCTGCCACTCAGTGCGGGGTAGTTTGACTTGAGGTTTGTGGGAGAGCGGATTGTTGTGGGTGGGAGGAATGGTTGGCTGGGTAGGACGGAACGTGTGCCGCCATCCTCACTAGTGATATGTCATCTCCTCCACATTCATTTGTCACCTGTCATTGTAGCATATATAGAAGACTAGTAGCAATAGGCCACGCCCCCCCCCAGAGAATGGAGACTAAGATAGCAGGCAGATGTATGTGGGATGGGATGGGTATGGCCTGATCCACTGCCCCATTAGTGACATGATGACATGATGATTTGTGGCCTCCACTGTAGCTGTGTATGTGTGTGTAGTAGTGATAATGTCATCATCTCTCCCCACAGCACTCCCCCTCACTCCTGAGAAGGCCAGATATGTATTTAAGAACACCAGTGACCTGAGGAGTCTCTGCATTAATCTCAACATTCCTTGTGATAAGAGGAATAATGCTGCCAGTGCAAGTGAACATTTTATACAAAGTACAGAGCCAATGAAAGTAAGAAAGATGGTATTCTGGCTGGACCGCATTGGAGACACAGCTCTAGCAGACACTGTGATGGAGTGTGCAGAGCCCCCAGCAGGTATGTATATGTTCATGTGATAAAGAATTCTGTGTTGTTCATCTAAAACTTGTAATGAAGCAGTTCGAGGTGATATGGGTTTAGAAACATTGCAGGGTTGAAGGGATAGAGCTAAGTTAAAATGGTGGTATTAACTAGTATCAATGGCTGAGGATAGATACCGATTTAAGTCAGGAATGGAAACTAAGCCTCAGAGAGGCAGGGTTTAATCCAGAGGTGGCAGAGGGGAGCAAATGCCCCCCCCCCCCCCCCCCCCCCCCCAAGGATTCTAGTCACACATATGACACCATTATTAAATGTAAAGTTTCTAAAATTATTAATTTTGCCCCCTCAAGGACATATGTCTAGATTAAACCCTGAGAGGTATACTGATTGTGGGTGTGTGGTCGATGGCAGTGGTATATAGCAGCTGTATGAGTACTGAATCATTATCAAACAGACATATACATGTTAGGACTGTGGATAGGAATTCATTGATGTACATGGAAATACATGTGCATAGCACACTAGCTATGAAAGAAGTAGGAAGAAAAAGAAAGGCAACCCAGACAAACAAGACATATAACACCCAGACCAGACAAACAGGATATACAGGACATAGATTTCACCAACCATACAAAAATAGGACAAACCAATTGACACAAATATAACATGCAACATACAAAAGTAAATACAGGCCAAAAATGAAATGCACTTGTAAAGTGCGTAACCCTCGCGCAGTTATGACTACCAAGTAAATATGTTAGAGCTCCTGACTCTCTTCGTGCTCTGCACATACTTGTAGCTAATGCAAAACTATATCTAACAGCAAGTTGTGCTGCTGTGATCTCCAATTAATGCGCACCTTCAGGTATAAACCGCTGCCTAAAACAGATACACTTCTGATGATACAGCTCCTGACTTTCTATTACGAAGTAGCAATACTGCTTGTCAATATATCCATGTTTGGCTATCACAACAATGATGGTTCACGAAAATCAGCAATTTACCGCTTTTCTTCAAAAACGCAGGTCCGGTCTCTTCTTTCCGCTCCAAACGTTAACTGTGCCGAGCACTAACGCTACTTCTTCATATCTCCAAGTTTAGTACTTATAGCAGTCACGGTTTACGAGAAAACTTGTTTACAGACAGACAGACACACACACACAGACCGACTACAATAACCCTCCCGCGCATGCGCGAGGGTTAATCAATTAAGGGGTGTCAGAATGCCCAGCCTTGAAAACTGGGATGGTGGGTTAAAGGGGCTAGCCAACTCTCCCCACACATCCTAGCACCCCCCAATTAGACAAATATGACACAAAGCAGTCAAACCTAGTACAGTACATGGAGTCAAGAGAAAATGACTTCTCTGTACATATGCACAGCCCATGACCACACTAGATAGCAGTGGGAGCACGAGGTGGGCCTGTCCATCAGACCTTCTCTCCCTCCCAGAGAGGTTGTAAACATCTGGTCCACCTGCTAGATAGCCCCTCCCACTGTTTATTCCTCCATTTTGACTGGTCCTGTCTACTAGTCTCATGTCCAGCCACCCAACTGATATGATGTAATGCGATTTTGAAATTCGCGTGCAAGAGTTCAGAGTACTATTGCTATTACATCACTGATCCGAACGTTCATTGGACAGATGCATTTTCGGTCTGAGGACCCCCTCGTGTGGGCACGAGACTACCCCACACCATGCATGAGGAATATGAGGATTGTGTGTGTAATAATTGGAGTGAGGCTAATGGTAATGAATAGTTGAGGATAATGACTTGTGTTGTGTTGTCCTCAGATCCATCTGTGACTCCACAAAACGTCATTCCTGTCTTCCAAGCACTCACTGGAAAATGGGATTTGATTGGTCACTATGCTATAGTTCCAGATGCCAGGGCTCAGCTATTCCGAGACAAGTTCACTACTTGTGATGAGCTCACTGAGACTGCTGGAGAGTACTTTGCTCTCTATTATCATAGCCCTTCATGGAAGGGGCTATCAGTCTGTCTCTATAGAGGTGGAGAGACAGAGGCCCTGCAGATAGCCAGGTCTCACATCCAGACTGTGAGAGGTATGTAGATGGTTTCATGTAGTACTTGTACTTGATGTAATTGAGTAGTTGGGAGCATGTAAGATGAGTGATAAGAGCAGTTCCAAGTGGATTTCCTTATTCCCAGTGTTTTAGCTGGAATGGTTGTGTTGTTGATAATTGATGTACATGTATATTAGTTTGGTGATCCAGTAAATGGAATTGCTATTGCATGTATTGTTGTTTAGTTGTGTGTCTCACTCTCCCTCCTTCAGACCCCAGCCTCACTCCAGACAACATCCTCCAATCTACAAGAAATATCCCATTATGGAATAGGGATGATTCCTTCATGTGTCTTCACATACCACGCAGCCTACATGATGAGATTACAGCCAAGTATAATGGGGAGCAGGTGAAGCGTGAATTGATCTCTACATGGCTAGCCAGTCACCCCTGCCCTACTTGGGAGCATGTGGCAAAGCTGCTGAGGTGGTTGGAGAGTTTTGGGAGGGGAAGGAAGGGAGCAGCAGAGGAGGTGGAGGAGACATACCTGAAGAGTGAGTTGCAGTGTTTCACTGAAATACATGTGCAATTGTGTTTGAAGTCCAAAGTCCATTGACTTGATGTGGACGGAGAATCCATCTATATTGTGTATACTGTAGAATGAGCCCCCATAGAGAATAAGCACCCTGTGAATATAAGCACCTAATTGGATTCCAACAGCTCCATTCCATAAGCACCCATTGCTAAAATAGTCCCCTTGGGCCTACTTGTTGTATCCTACAGTCCAGTTCCCATACTAGGCCCACCCATTGTCACCTCCCCATTGTATGCTACCATATTGTTACATGTGTCCATTAGCAGTTCAGGAATCAGGTCCTATAGCTGCCTCAGTAGCTCAGTTAGTAGAGCATCTGTCTAGAACACAGAGAGTTGTGTGTTGTAATCCCACCTGCGATTTGTACCTACCTCACTACCTTGCTATCCTGTTACACTCTCCCCTATTGCAACAGGGAATTCCACTACACTTGCATGTACTGCTACTATAGAGGTGCTATATACTCTGCTACCTGCTGCCCTGCTTTAATATCCTACCCTACTACACTGTACCTCCTTCACCCTATACTACATACCCTACCACCCTACTACCTACCCCACCCACTACCTACACCCCTGTCCTGTATTATCTACAGTGACTCCTGAGATGGCCAAACAGATCCTGGATGCTGCCCTCCAGGATGGCTCTCTGCCACAGGGTTTTCTCAAAGTTCTAGCAGTAGGAGTGGCTCGCTCAGGGAAGACAATCTCCAAGAAGCACATCTTTGGAATTGAGTATGACCCCAACTTCTCTGTCAGCACTGGAGTCTGCGAGGCTCCAATTCATGCCATTCGATCCTTTTGTTGTGAACTGATCCATCTCAATACACTAGGCCTCCTCACCACTGAAGCTATGAATGAAATTCTTGCACGCAAACTCCGACAAGGTTTCCTTCGAGGAAGTGTTGCAGAAGCAGCCGTGGATATTCTGAAAGGTGCTTCCGTTGGTTCGAGTTTATCAAATACAAGTGAGGGAGCATCTGGTGGTGGTGTGGCCACTCCTTCAGGTGATAGTGTAGCCTCAAAAGCTTTAGTCACTGCTACCTGTGATGCCAGCAGGACCAGGGTTGAGGCACAGGCTAAGGCTAGACGAGAGCGTAAACGGTTACCAGAAGAAGAAGAGCTCTTCAAGCTTCAGGTAGTCCTCTTCTTGGACAGTGGGGGACAGCCACAATTCCACGAGTTTCTTCCAGCTGTGAGTCACAACGTGTGCCTTGTCCTGCTTTTCTTGAAGCTCAATGAGCGTCTGGATGCTCTGTGCTGCACTGCCTTCACTGATGAGAAAGGCAAGTGGTACATGGAGCAGTGCTCCTCCCTGCTCACCAATGAGCAGATGCTAGTCCAGCTGGTCCACACCATGATGTGCAAGCCTCTGGCTCACAGTGAGGGTAAGCGCACAATGTTCATGGTGATTGGCACTCACAGGGATCTCATGCATGAATGTGACGAGACCCTGGAACAGAAGAATGAGAGGCTGGCCTCCCTTCTGTTGCCTGCTCTGGGAGACATGCTAATCGCAAATGGCAACAGCATTATCTTTGCTGTTAATGCCAAAAGTCCTGACGAGATTGACGAGAAATGCTTTGGCTTGATTCGTGGTCACATCTGCAATTTGAGTGTGGCCCTGGAGGTGGTGACCCCGATGTCCTTCCTCATGTTCCAGATCGATCTGATCAAGTACGGAAAAGAGCACAAAAAGAGGGTAGTGAGCATGGAGGAATGTCGGGCCATTGGCCGAAGGCTGAAGATGGACCGCCAGAGTCTGGAGGCTGCTTTGATCCACTTCAACAAGCTGAGCATGTTCCTTTACCTCCCATCTGTTCTCCCCGGCCGAGTATTCATCGACCCTCAGATGCCGCTGGATAGCGTGAATCGAATCGTAGGCCACAGCTACAAGGTAGGGTGCGGTGCAATTCCTGGGCTTACTCCAGATGAATCTCAACAGTGGAAAGAAGGAGTTGTGATCCAGGAGATGTTGAAGGGAGACATGTTCTCGTCTTGCTTTGTGAGTGGTCTGTTTGAGGCAGAAGATGCCCTCAAGTTCTTTCACAGCATCTACATCACGGCTTCTCTCAGCGAGAGTGAGTTCATAATGCCTGCCATGCTGCCAACAGTGTCGATGGGGGGCATACAGCAGTATCTCCCTGCCCCCAGTGAGCATGTTGCCCCTCTCTTCCTCCACTTCCACAAGTCCCGCATTGCTACCGGCATTTTCTGCTCCACTCATACCTGCATGCGCTCCAAGTATGGGTGGAAAACGTGTTACACCATACAGCGGGGAAAGAAAGTGCCAGCTTGCCTTTTTCGAAATGCCGTTAAGTTACAGCATCCATCCAAACCTATCAAAGTCACATTTATCCATTCTGTTAAACATTTCGAGGTTCACATCACTGCACGGCAAGCCGACCTCCCCACTGCATGCCCACAAATACGTGACATGCTCCTGGATGCTGTGGATACAGGAGCGACTGTTTTCCACTTCACAAATTCCCGAGCTAGCGTAGCATTCCAGTGTCCCTGTAGCCCAGATGACGTACACACAGCCATTCTAAATAATGACTGCTCCCACCTGATGTGCACTGTGACAGAGGACATCAGTGAAGATCCTCTCACTCAGGCTCAGAAAGTGTGGCTGGGACACAACCCTGACAGTGGTAAGCACTGACTGCAGTAACTGCCAACTAGTGTCTCTTCATGTTATGGTTGTATTTCACCTGTAGGAAAGGCTGCCAGTACCATACAGAGTGGAGCACAATCTTCCAGTGAGTAGAGTTCTAATACCATAGGCAATTCCCATACATCTTACAGTGTATAGATATGTTTATCCACTGTGTCAGCCTACACATGTGTTAGTAACTTTGAATCCCCGTGTATGTTCATACTTCCTCTCTTCATTCTAGGTCTGTCAATAGCAGAGGTGATTGGGGAGACTACCACAGCACCTCCTCCTCCTCCCACCACTGGTGAGGGTGTGTTGTGTACATGTGTGAGGTGTGTGTGGTGTGTAGAGTGAGTGGTAGAATGAGGAAGACATGGAACTACAGAGAGACATACCTTTTTCTGTCCCTCCCTCTCTCCCTTCCTTCCTCCCTCCCTCCCTCCCTCCCTCTACAGCTGCCGTTACATCCTCTACTGATACACACTCACTTCCATGTGCCACTTCTCTCTCTCTGGTCTCCATCTCTGCTACTCCACCTGGTGAGTTCTGGTCTCTGTACACTCAGTGGTAGTAGTAGTCTTACAATAGCAGTCAAGTATACAACATGTATGAGAATGATGTCTATGTACCAACAGTGGTGCCCAGTTGAGTGATGTCATAGATTGTGTACTTTGCCCCAAGGGAAATTCCTAGTTATGACATCCAGACCATAGCCCTAGCCCTAACCTACCTAGGGGGATTCCCTGTTGTTACAACCAAGGACCTACACAAAGCAGTGTTTAATCCAGACATGTGTCCTTCAGAGGGGCAAATTAATAATTGTAGAAACTTGGGGGGGGGGGGCACATTTGGCAGGGCAGGAGACAGATTGTTGATGGTGTCATATGCTTGGGGGGCAGCTGAAATCCTTGGGGGGGGGGGGCATTTGCCCCCCTGCACCCCCCTGGATTAAACCCTGCAAAGGGTTGTGGCAAAGTATGACATATATGGCCAGCCCAGTCTTGTTTCTCCTCCGTGGAAATGACCTGGGTATGAGGGTGATTTGTAAGTGACTGGTTGATCTTCCAGTTCTCGTTCACCCAACACACAAGTCACTGTAGAGGCCATAGGAAGTACTGTCACCACATCATTCAGACGAGGTCAGTTGGTGGGTGTAATCCTGAAGAGTACTAGTGGGGTTAAATCTGTGTAGTTTCAATCTTGTTCACAGATGAAACATTGTACATGTGTGAGGTATTGTGTAGTGTGGTGATGACTTTGTTGCAATGGTATTGTTTCCTCAGGTCAGCCTCCCTCCCTGCCAGAGCTGCTTCGTTTCAAAGTACCTCAGGAAGTTGGCACGAACTATTTCATATTTGGAATCTTCCTTCTCAATGACCAGACTGGCAGTCGCATTCGAAACTTCAAGAAGGAATGTCAAGGTGACCCCGAGGACGTCATGCTGAGAATATTGCAAGAGTGGTTACAAGATAAGGGGCTACCTGTGACGTGGGCATCACTTGTACAGACACTCAGAGACACAGGACTCTCAGTTCTGGCCGACCAGATACAAGCCTCCAAAATGGCTCCTTGAAATGTCCACTCTCCACCATCTCCAGACAACACCCACCACACCTCACCCTACACTCACAATCATTACTCATCATTTGTGTGACATCACCACATTTCCCACCTATATATCACATATATCATTTCATCACTTTCACATGTACATTTGTTGGATGTTGCTTGTAGCAAATTTTCGGAACCTTATTGCGGGCTATCTATAGCTAACAGATGACATTGTCTGTGGCCGAGTGAGACTTAGACAGTTATCTAACACATTGCCTTAATTGGGGTGCATTTGGCCATGCATCTCATAAGGTACTCCAATTATACACAATCATGAGAGGCACATATTTCATATTTCACAATATTAATCTGTGTCTGATGAGGCCCCACCCCCTATAGGACTATAGCTCATGCTCTGCAACCACAAGTTTTCATCCCCAACTTGTGAACTGTTGACATAATTAAACACATTATCAGGGAAGGCCCAATTGTATATGGTTCAGACCCTAGAGAGTATGCCGTGGTGATCAACACAAGTTGGTATAACTGACATGGGGTTGACTAGGCAAGAGCCTTAGGCACATATACAACTTAGCATCCCTTGCCTATAGAGTTTCTTTACATCCCATAATATATTCACATATGCATATGTCATACACACTGCACATGACCATGCATGAGCATGAGGCCCCACCCCCTAGGCCTCACCTATTCAATCGTCATGTTGGATATACAGCACTTAGAGTACTGAAGTTCAAGAAATAGCATAATGTATTGTTAATGCACAATAATTGATGATGTAATGGAGAGTAAAAGGTGACAGGAAAAGTATAAATTTAACACTAGAAAACCAGAGGTAAAGTTAATAAGCTCTCCATGTTCCCCTCCCCCTCCTCCTCTCTCTCCCCCTCTTTCCCCCTCCCCCTCCCTCAGTGAATCGTCCATTGCTGATTGCCTTGCTGAAATTGTCTTTTGGAGGTTCGCAGAGAGACTGTGATTCTCTCTTGAGAGTCCGTGACGACTTTCCATCATCTCCAATTCAAATTGGAGACGGCTTTCTCTTGGTGGGTGTGGCCTTATTGGCAGCAGTTGCTCCAGCAGGTCTCCTATTGTACATCGTATGACAGGCTTCTCTGTGAGGGAGGGAGGGAAGGAGGGAGGAAGGGAGGGAGGGAGAGAGGGAGCGAGGTGTACAACGAATATTAGAAGAGAGATTGTGGCTATACCTCAGCTCCCCAGGACAGTTTGACCTCTGCCTGGTAAGATGGAAGGTTGTGGAAAAATCCTGCAGGAACAAAGGAACAGAAGTGGTCTATGGACATGTGAAGTGCAATTGACAATACACTGGAGCTATAGTGGTACATGGGATCAGTGTTTCATCCCGACTGACAGATTCTGGCAAGGGGCGGCGAGTAGAATTTTGGGATTGTAAGGGGGGTATGTGTGCGGCAATGTAAACACAAATCCCAAGGGGTGAAAATGCCCCCCCCCCCCCCCCCCCCAAATGAACCCCACGGAATAATACTGAAGACTGGTATTCAATGGGGAAGAGGGAAACATATATTGTATGTCTAACGATAGGGTCATACCCATGATGTGGTACTTGTTAACTCACTCTGATAAGAAGGTTGATGTTAGCTGTGATCTTCAGAGCAACTGATTTCAACTTGGCCTGTTCTCCACAGTGCTAGCCTTACTCTTGATGGCTGCCTGGAGACTGCTGTGATAGGCAAAGTACTACAGATGGGAGAACAAGAAAATGATAGACAATTTCACATGGTTAACACAACACAACTCGCCCAGAGCATGGCAATTTAGTTTAGTATGTGTGATTCGGCTCAGCCAGCTGAGCTGCCTCAGTAGCTCAGTTGGTAGAGCATCTGTCTAGAACACAGAGTCACTGGTTTGAGTCTGTAGCTTAGCTTTCTGGAAAATAACTGCCTTGTATCATGTCAGAAAGAAGGTAGATAGTGAGGAGAGTGGAGGGACTGACCGTTTCTTGAAGTCTTTTATTCTGCCATTGTTCTCATCGGCTGTTAGGAAGTCTGGACTCTGGAGTGGAGATATGTGATGAATGGAAGGGAGGGAGGGAGGGAAGGAGGGAGGGGGAGAGGGAGGGAGGGAGGTGGTAATACAGACGCACTTTCTGAACCAGATGGTAGAAGACAAACAGAACACAAAACTTGATGTGTCCCCCTGGGTGGGGAATGTACTCCTGGATAGGGAGGGGGAGGGGAGGGATGGAGGGAAGGAGGGAAGGAAGGGAGAGAGGAGGGAAGGAAGGGAATGGAGGGGAAGGAGGGAAAGAGGGGGGAGGATTCATTCAGCACTATCCTTACATCACATCAATGACTAAGGTAGCTCAGCAGGACTCCCTATAATGACATGTATCAATATTCAATGTAGTGTGTACCAGTAGTAGTGTGAAGACGTGAAGCAGGCACTGCTGAATACAGTCATCTCCCAGAGGGTACAGACAGCCCTCTGCTAACAGGTGGAGGACCTCCTGCAACAGACGACAGAGACTACTAGAGAGGTACATGTATACTACCAGTGCAACACACACACACACACACACACACACACACACACACACACACACACACACACACACACACACACACACACACACACACACACACACACACACACACACATACACACAGAGGGAGATGCCGATCTGTTTACTGCTATCCTCTTCAATGGTAGCTGGCAGGAGTGAAGCAAGCATTGCAGTTGGACTATATACCTGGCTATACAGGAGCGAAGTATATAGCATGTCATATAGCACATGATCCTTCAGCAAGAGTGCCACAGCAGACCCTCTAAGCTTGTGCCCAGATCTTGTTGCATTCGATTTGCATCATGACACCCTTATTATGGAGCATACATATACATTGACATGGTGCTAGCTTATACATGTATATTTGAAAGCACATGTATACTACCAGCATATGTACGTGCAACATGCACGCACGCACGCACCCACTCACACCACAACACACACACACACACACACACACACACACACACACACACACACACACACACACACTAGGCCTGAGACTATTATTCCAAAAATTTGTCCGAATATTCTATTCTGCATTTCCTATCCAATGTGCCCATTATTCTTTCACGTTTGCCTATTATTCCCAGGGGGTTGCCAATTATTCTTTTAAAAAAACTTTTACATGTAGACATAAAATTATTACACATCACGATCATTGTACTGTAACATCACAGAGGATTCAATCAAGTCCTTCAGTCGACGCCATCAATACACGTGTCCTGTGTTCGAGTCCGCTCCGTTTCATGACTTGACAATAATAAGCTTACCACGCATGCGCGCGCTGCGCACGCGCGCGCATCGTGCTCTGACACCCGATTATTCTCGGGATTATTCTTATTCCCTGAGCCGCCTATTATTCTTGAAAATATTCGGGAATAATCGGCGCAGGACTAACACACACACTCACACACAGGGAGATGCTGACCTGTTTACTGCTATCCTATTCAATGGTAGAAAACGCTGGAAGAATATTCTGACAGAGTTAGGCAATAAATGGAGTAGCCTCACAGCCCCTCTGGGAAATGAGGTACACACACAGTCCGTTTATTGCCATCAACTGGGGACTTAGTAAAGCAAAACCTTTAATCAGGACACTTCAGTGTGTCCTGCTTTCCACAAGTATATGGTGTGGGGGGACATGTCAAGGTATTTTTTAGGGGGGGGGGGCACAAGGGGGGAAATTCACACACACATCCCCCAAAAGTGGCTTTGCCCCCAGAGATGGACTATGATCAATTCTATCATATTTCCAAGTCACACAACACAGGACAGCCTTAATACAAGGCTAGCCTCCTCAATTTTAGGAAGTCCTGATTTTTTCCATAATTATTTTCTAGACAAATCCCTGCATGATGTGTGTAGCCATAAGCATACCTTGCAGAACTTGAGGGCTTGTTTGAAACACGTAACAAACCTGTCGACACTCTCTCCATCTTCAACCTGTGAAGGTACAACACTGATGAACTATGGTGGGATTGCTAGCAGGACATCTGAAGTGTCCTGATTAGTGAGGTGTCCTGATTCAACACATGGTATATACAGTAGCAATACATCCTGTCACTTAATGTGTCCTAATTAGAGGGGTTTCTCCATTAATAGACATGACAGAAAGTGTCCGTACCTTAAATTCTAAGGACAGTTCAGCTTGTTGGATGATGAAATCCGTTACTTCTTGGGCACCTTCAACTGAGGGAGGGAGAGAGGGAGAGAGAGTAAGGGAGAGGGAGGGAGGGAGGGAAGGAGGGAGGGAGGGAGGGAGAGAGAGGGAAGGAAGGAAGGAGGAGAGAGGAAGGGAGAAGGAGGGATGGGAACAGACTATCACAGCCAGTACAGTACACATCAACACTCAGCAGGGTATCATACAGGATTTTTTGGTGTGTGTGTGTGTGTGTGGGGGGGGGGGGGGGGGGGGGGTGACTAACGAAATGGGTAGAGATAGACCATCACAGCTCACCTCCTTGACGTGAGAGAGAAGGTGCTTCTCATTTTCACCTGAGGGATAAAGAGGATGTGCCTCATTCTGATGAGAGAGGTAGTGACATACTCAATGGCTTTCTCCTGAACACCTTCATCTTCACCAGCAACCTGGGGGGGGGGGGATGCCATGTATACACATGTTACAGTCAGGGTTTCATTTAGGGGGGCATTTACCCCCCTTGGGATTTGAAAAATATATAATATCACACACACGCTGCCCCCTCACATTCCCAAAATGCTACTTTGCCCCCCCTCCCCCCCCTTGCCAGAATGAAACACTGTACACCATGGATACATGGAGAGACATATGTGTATAGCACACAAATTAAGAAAGAAAAGAAAGGAGACCCACCTCACCAACCCACACAAGACATACAACACAGCCTGAGTGTGGAGAAATTCCTAGCAACAGCTGACTTAGGTACACATGCACTTACATGTACAAACACCTTGAGAATGTATGGTAGCCCCTCCCTTCTACCCCTCCTCCCTCCCACCCCTCCCCCTCCCCTCCCCTCCTCCTCCCCTCACCTGTGAGAAGATCCCATCCATGGCAGCCATTGTATTCTTCTGCAACAAGGTGGCCAGTCCAGTCTTCACTAGAGAAAGATCCACCACATCCTCTACACAGAGAAACACACAATGTAGTGGTGTAGGGAACTAGTCTACTACTAGGGAATGGAGGTTGACCAGTGTGTGTGTGTGTGTGTGTGTGTGTGTGTGTGTGTGTGTGTGTGTGTGTGTGTGTGTGTGTGTGTGTGTGTGTGACTCTACATGTTCAATGCCAGTGGCTAGCAGTTGTGTGAGGTATATACTCAGCCACCTGGGTACAGAGAGTGGGGTCTGGGCTGTGCTTAGAATTTTGGGGTCAGCTTGTGTAAAGGCTTCCTTTATGTATGTATGAAGTTAGGGAAACAGGGTTACGTAGGATACAGTTACATGTACTACTACTGAACGCACCTTGGAACACTCTTCAATATATTCACCACGTGGAGTTGGTTTAGCCTCAGTGTGTGGGTGTAACTTCCTTAAAAGGCAGCTGCTAGACTCTATATATAGCAGCTATATCAGTATAGCAGTGTGTGACCTCACTACTCGTTACCGATCTATCGTTGAGTTTTCTATTTCTCCGCCGCCGACTTCCATCAAGAATAACGGCAACCTCTATCTGCTCTGTAATCTCACCCTCATCACTAATGCTACAAACCACTTACAAATGTGTAGGCTACTAGCACAAGGTCAGGTGTGCTGGCATGCTACCAACAACACAAATTGCCAAACACGCAAAACCCGTAAATATCTGTGATGAGAAGTACATCAGCTACAATTTGTCAGTATTGCATATGAAGCTTACAGAAACGGCTGTCTTAGATTTTTCTTTATAATTACTTCCTTGTATAGTCCTTCGACGTTCTTTGCGATGGACAGGTGCCTTCGTAGACATGGACATGATGACCGTTAGTGTCTCTAGTTGTTCACTACATTCTCTTCAGTCAATACGCCAGCGTAAGCGACTTTCCATATATGGAAGGATTTAATTTCATACGCGTTTTGTACTACGCGCGACTTAGAAGCCGCCCGGAAATCACTATTCACTGGCACTCCCTCGCTATTATAAGCGCTAGACTTCCCAAACTCAACCCACATGTGCAGCTGTAGGGGTACTTCCCATAAACCGAGTTTGGCGGAGTTTAACCGTTTCATTAGGAAGTTAGCTTACATCAAACTGTTTTCAGAAAAGTGTGGCACATTCTATTTTTATAAGAGCCTGAGCCAAAAGAAGGTAAGGATCAGTACATATAAGATAGAAGTTTATAATACTTAAAAATAAAATTGTGTCTGACATTCGATAATATACATATGGCCCATACAATTTGATGACACAAAAGCACAAGATATCTGTACATATCATGGTATACACATGTATTATAAACAGAATGACAGAAATACATCATCGTAGGGCCGATAACAGGCAGCGAGATCAGCCAATGAAGTGCCAACTCTGTGCAGCAGTGTCCACACGTAATTTGAGTAAGCCATCTTATATACAGTCCACAAACACTCCCGTTCACCTGATGCACCTGTATGTAGAGCATGTGAAGTATTTATTAGTGTAATGCAGGGAAAGAAAACATTCCACGATGAATAAGCAGCTTCACCACTGTATGTTGTGGTGAAATTAGCCACACAACAACACAAATTGAAACCGGTTCTCTGTGTATATACGTGGTATTACAGTGCCTCCTTTGGAGGAAGCCTGCCCAGCTGGACTGCACCATGTGTGAGCACATGTGTGTAGCTATGTGATCACGTGCCCCTGTGCTGTCCACATGACCTCGCGTGCCTGGATGGACGCCCCAGCCCCCTGCAGTATTGATGTGGCAGCTTGTGATCACACAGCCCCGGATATGCGGCAGTTTTGGGGGGCATGTTGTGCCAGCCCCCTGGTGCCTTGGGGGCTGGGCTTGTTAAACAAGAGAGACCACCTGCCCTGGACGTGTTTTTCTTGCAGACTGACCCTGATCACGTGCTTTCTCCTGTGCATGCATGCTTAACGTGTGCTCGCGTGAAGTAAGAGCACCTGCGTGCTTCGGCATGCGGCTCCCTCCGTTAATCTCCTATGTTAAAACACAAAACACTCCTATGGAACACTCCTATACCAAAAGAACGGTGACATTTGGAAAGCACTATATCTAGTGCTCTTGGAATAGCACACCAAACAGAGAAATATTCAGCACTTTTGCACAGAGAATACAATTCAATAGTTAAATGTACACATACAACATCATTAGGCAACAAGCTTTCATACGACACAATAGTAGAAGCCTGCAATTCACTCAATCTGAGGATTCACAAGCAGGCAAACATTTAATTGAGACTTACCACTGCTGTGTGTAACCTTTGACCCTGAGCAGTTTATCCAGAAGCTTGATCCTCTGCTTGCACAGTGCATCCAGGTAATAACAAACCTACAAGGGAGAAAAGACAGCTTTTTAACTCACCTGACATCTTTGGAGCAATGAAAGCCAAGTGTTTTGAAACAACTCTTCTGCCTAAGTAATATCTTCTTTTGTACCAACAATCAGTGTAATATGCCTTTGCAGTACTTGCTATCCGATGCCATGCTTTGTTTAGGTGGTTCAACTGAAACTGAACAACTACTTATTTTGAAGAATTAAGGCGTTGTGACCACGTTTAGGCAGTTAACATGGACAGCAATCAGGGATGCGTAACAAAACCTTGGCACAAATCTTTTTTAAAGGGGCAGTTAGTAGGTTTTGTTGGTCTTCATAATCCTAGATAGTTACTATTTACTTTCAACTCACCAAAATCTGTGTTCCGAGCCTGCGAAGAGCACCAGCCGGTCATAAACTGGAGCATCCGGTTTCTCATAAGCGGCCGTCCGGAACAACTTTCTCCATTTTAAGGAAGCACAGTAGCCTTTAAACTTCCAAAGCTATAAGGATGTGAAGACTAACGATCTATGCATGCAAATAATCGGCTTTCACGGCTAAAAACTCAAACACCGTAGAACGGTGGCGACAAGTACACGAAGCGTCTCTGACACGTTTCAAGGGCCATTTTTCATACCCGGAAGCTAACGCGTATGTAATTAAAAATGCTGTAATTTTTACGCTGGCGTATTGACTGTCTTTTTTACAGTAGCTAGTATGCGGAATGTTCGCGGAATGCGACAGTACTACTAAAGAAACCGAACTGCATGGCACGGTAGAATGCATGTATGCTCTTACACCTTTTGGAGTGGTGCTGCTGGTCCAAAGATGTGACAGAATGTTAGGGCGTTGCTTGGTTCAAAGGTTCAAAGGTTCATTTAGCCTGGACCCATAGGGCATCGGCGTGTACAATACAATACATGGCAAATTACACACAGCACACAATTCTTAAATCAGTCCAAGAGTTCTCAGAGAGCCAAAGTACTCGCTCTGTTCCATATCAGACCACCAGACCGTACTACAGAGACAGCATGTAGGCACGCCAGAAACAGAAATAATCTCTAGGATAGAGCCCTGACTGTTGGTTCGCCTCGAACTGGGACATCGTCGAGCGTAGTTAGAGCGTAATGGAAACTGCCGGAGGCTCTATCAAAACAACAGAGAGTGACTCACACCAGAACCATACGCCATGTTGCTGTCCTACGCACGGATACTACTGCGCGTGCGCGCGCGCGCACGAACGCGTAGAGTATGGTGGCGGAACACTTAACTTTAGAGGTGAAGAATGAACTAACAGTGTTGGTTGCTATAGATTATCCTAAAGGCTTTCTTAGTCCACCACGAGAATCTAAAGTCCGCACGCAGGTAGTAGCACTATGCCATGAGTTTTTGCAGAACATGCTCAGGTATTGCGGGACACGTGATCTAGCACCATCCTATCTTGCCGTTAAGCTCCTAGAGGGGCTTTCTTCTTTCTTGGGATCGAGCCATTGCTCCGATCCGTTGCTCAAGCATGTGCAAATTCAATAAAATTTACGCTAAGTTTTGTATTTACGTCTTGAACATATCATGATGTAACATTTAATCTTTGAAAGCGCTGGTCATGTTCCACGCGCGCACGCGCGCGAGCAGAGTTTTGCTGTGAGGTACCTCTGGTTATAGTAACTCCAAGAATCAAAAAATATCGAAATTCAGGGAGACTTCAAAACCTGTCCACTTTGCCCTTCCAAAAATCTATAGAAGTGCCACACAGCCAACTGGACATTGATGGTTGAAGTCGCATGTATAGGTAACTACTATTATAGCCTTAGGGGATAAATATCCTGGGAAAAATTATCCGGGCTGATAGAATATTCTCTCCGCAGCCGGCCGGATAAAAAATCAGGGGATTAAATATACTGTGACACCGGGTTAAGGCTTGGGGACATTTCACATTCTATGCACCCTTGACATATTCATGCAGGCCCTGATCCGGAAATATTTCAAGGGGGGTGGCTGAGTAGGTATGAAGCATGCTGCATGAATGTGCAAAGTTAGCCACTCCAATAACATTGTGAGCACTAGCCATCGTGCATCTATTGTAAATCCAGGCTTAATAGATTGAAGTAATGTAGAGGGCTGGATGAGATGGAGATGGCTAGCCCACCCCGTCCACCTCCCTGGATCAGCTCTTGCCATGCTAGCATCTATATGCTAGCATCTATATACATCATCACCATAACCACACAAGGACTTCCACTAAGTATGTTATATTAAACTACGGAATGTATAAAGTCTATATACAGTGCTTCGAATACATCCCCCTGGTAAGTATTTCCTGGAAATCTTATTGTGTAACTATATATTATATAGATCTACATTTATGTTTACATGCTACATGTAACTGTGTATTAGTTAAACCATCCCATGGAGGGGATGTAGCATGTTTACATGCACCTGAGGGCATGTAAACCACTACATGGGATGATTTAATTGCAACTTTGTTATCAGAGAGCTTACACAGTTTACTAGGTGAAGAGACATCATTTTGTCAATCAGCACTGTGTATAAATCGCTCTCAAGGTAATTAATGTACTGTGCTGTATGCAGATACATGCAACCTGCTTCCTGTTTAGATACAGTCCTCTAGCTTGTATGAACCACTACTATAAACAAAGCAATCACATAGCAACAGGCTATGAATAGTGAATAAACACCTCATAATATTGTATAGCTAAGGATGGTAATTACAGCTTTGGTATTACTTCTATTTTCCTCTTAAATTAGTTATAGACTATACACTATATAGGGTTTTAGGTTTCCCAGCCTAACTATAATATTATAATGCATGAAGCCTTCTGGTGAGGATCATTCCACCTAAGGAAGTGTAATTCTATAGCTGTACACTTAGTTTGTGATCTGGATTCATGCTGTCTACGTACGCTAATCATGAACCAGACAATCACTCTTAGTTACAAATGTGTCAAATAAATATGTGCATACATGAAATTGGGGCTGCACTCACTCATTGTCGGAATTCTCTGAAGTGGACTTTATTGTGATTACTTTAATTACATGACAAGGTGTATGGATTCACCACTATTTTGTCTGCAGGAACACTCAGTCACACATTATTATATGCTGCCAAAAATTCTAAGCACTGTATATTTTATTCATAAAATCAATGTTTGCTATGCCACTGAGAAGGTTAGTAGGCCTATCGTTTGTAACACAAATAATATTAATCACATGAAAAGTGTGATATTGGGTAACAGACACACAAACAGACACACAGACACACAGACCAAGTACTGTAAACGCATGCGTGCTGAAGGTTAAGAATAGCTATAGCTTGTGTTTAAAAAAAACATAATGCCAACCATTGTCGAATTATTTAGTGCATAACTGCCTAAATCATATGTATATTTCTGCCTATTAGTAAGTAAAAGAAAAGTAACACAGCTTAAAATTGAATGAATTATTGTCAGTGAATGATCAATTGTTCAGTGAAGAGTTAATCTTTGCATCTTCATATGTAGTGAAGAAGACTTTCAAGCCTCCACTTGACTTTAGTGTGGAGTTTATGTTCACGGCAATGCCTAATGTTGTCCAAATGATGTATACTGTATAGCTGTAATAAAGGTGCGTCATTTCATAAATTAATATGGACAATTACATCATAGCAGGGGAGCTAAATGCTATATAACTGTAAGCTACTACATGAATGTGATGAATATATATAACAAATGGAATTATTACATCATCAGTGTACGAGTGGGATTCCTTAAACCAGGATTACACGACTTATTAACTCTACCATAAGTATAACATTATATACCTTTTAAAGCAGATATATCCCAGAGGAGCAAATGTAAAGGTTATTGCAGCATGGACTCCATAGTATCCAAATGGGGCATAAGATCCAAGGGCATTTATCACTTTGCGTGTCCATTGGTGCTTCTCTTCTTCATTCTTCATAACATGGGTAAACATGGTTACACATTTTGTTTCTTCCAAATATTTCTTCCTCCACCCAAACATCTAGAGGGTTAAAAGTTGTAATGATTTTGTCTTTGGACATTTATATCAGCCTCACTGTGGAACTGTGAAGTGTGATATAAATAATGTACATGGCTGTCAAATATGGCATGATGTCACTAAGCATGATGTGCTGACATCCATCAGGGCCAGGGGTGGTCTGATTCAGGCATAGAGGAAAATACACTGAGTTTTCTGTAGGCATGTGCCTGCACAGAATGTACAATAATAGTTACTACCAAGCTTGGCACATCTATTGTTTTACAAAGAGGTGACTATATAGTAACTTACCACCTGATTCCTGATAAAGTCAAGGATGGAAGAATATGAACAAAGATAGAAGTCATGGCAGTTTCACATTGCAGTATTAACTCCTCTTGCATTAGCATTGAAGCCACCACAAGGGGTCCAGTTGCAAGTGAATAAATCATAGGAAATAATGTTGCTTGAAGATGAGGGATGGGCAGCCAGAGGTACATCATAATCAATGAATTCACAACATATGTCATCTCAAAGAGGCAGTAATGACATTTGGCTTGCATATAAGCATAACAACGATATGGAATTAAAATCACAAATGCCTGTGCAAAAGAGAAGCTACTCTAATAGCGCTATCTAGGACAGCTATTTCATAACACATCCTTGCATATTAACAAAATACATCCACAAAGCAAAGACACTATTGTGACTGCTTTCGCGCGGGACGCGCACTGTGCATGGGCGTGGTCTCTTAGGCGCTTGTATGCATTTCATTTCACTGGAATTAGTCTAAGATTTACATTCCAAGCAGTGGGTCCACGTTTTGCTCATTTTGTTACTTGTGACATTTCTCATCACTGTAACTTTGGTTACATTAAATACACCTTCCTCAATGCACTTACACATGAGTAGATAATGTAGAGGTAATTCGGTTGGTTAACCAACAGCCACATTGTGAGATATATAAAACCTGCAAATACCTGCAGATCAATAGAGTATATTGTAAGTATTAGGTGTATCTTCAAAAATGTGTAAAACGACATGCACCACATATTTCATCACAGGACCATTAGAAGCAACTTATATGGAATAGATCTTGAGTTTAATTATAGCATAACATTAACAGCTGTGATGTACTCACCAGAAACAACGTCTTTTCTTTTGAACTTTCAGGTGAACTTCCATCAAGAATAACAATGGCAACCTGTAAAGGAATATCTACTCTGTAATTTCACCGTCATCACTAATGCTACAAACCACTTACAAATGTATAGCACAAGGTCAGGTGTGCTGGCATGCTACCAACAACACAAATTGCCAAACACGCAAAACCCGTAAATATCTGTGATGAGAAGAACATCCACACACAAGCTACAATTATCAGTATTGCAAGCTAACCATATATGCTTACAGAAAATGTCGTCTTAGATTTGTCCTCAATTCCTTGTAGAAAGAAAGAACTACTTCGACGTACAAGTTTGCGATGGATAGGTGGTGCCTTCGTGAACATGGACATGATGACAGCTATATAGTTCTATAGGCCGTCTCCAGCGGTTCACTAGACTACCATGCAATAATGTGCTCTTATATATTAGTATGCGGAATGTTCGTGGAATGTGGACACTAGACACCGAACTGCATGGCATGCATGGAAGAATGTAGCTAGTCACTGGCTGCACGTGCAAATAAGCGCAGTATTATTATAGTAAATTACTAGTAATTAACGTACAAACTGTAAGCTTATACGAGAATGAGTAGGCTTAATAGAATGAAAATCATGTATATATTGACATGTATTGTCTAGAATGTAAAATTACTAGTAATTAACTAACTGTAAACTTATAGTGGTCACGTATGTAGTAATAATAAATGTGCTGTGGGTATTCTTGGTTGAAGTATATAAGTAACATGGATTGTGTAACCTGGGAAGCCGTAAGATGACCCGTCTGCATTTATGGACTATTTTCCCTGTGTTTGTTGTGCCAATGCGCATGCGCAATATAGGAAATGACGGGCATCCTGAAACTCTGTATCAAGTGTGCTGTCTCCTTGTGTTGTCCTACTTCGAATTCACTTCTTTTGCGTCCTACACGTCGAGGTCTTCACGTTTTGTACTATATAACAAATCGGAGATTCTCAAGAGACCGTAAGGCCAACATTTGGTTTCTCATCAAAGTGTCACGTGAATTACATGAGGGCGGGAGGTTCATTAACATTATTCATTAAAAGCAAGGTTCACGACAAAGAACAATAAACAGATAGAAATAATATTAAATAATAATTTATAATCTCTCTTTCAATGGTCCAGTATTTTGTGGACATACAAAATACGTGATAGTTGAGCATCGTTTAGACTGTACTGGAGAGGAAATCGCGCTCAGACTAGACGGAACATACAACTGGACACGTGCAGTTGATCTGAGCATGCGCAGCAAGAAATAATGAGGAAATGATCAAATTCTTTCTATATTAGGAAGACTTCTGATGGGGATCATTCCATGAAAATCTAAGGAAGTGTACACTTCTATAGCTCTATACACACAGTTTGTGATCTGGATTCATGCTGTAACCAGACAATCACTCTTAGTTACAAATATGTCAAATACGTTCGGCTAAGTAACAGATCAAAGGCTAAAGTGTGCCAATATATCATGTGGGGCACACTTATTACATCACTAATTACATGAGGTTAGTAAGGGAGTTGTTAGTGGCTGTGAACCCATAGAAATGGCAACAAATTAGTTGTTGCATAGATATTATAGACACATAACTGCATGGGTCCTCGTGCTCACACAGGATATATTGGCACAGTTATGATGTAATCCGTCGGGCCTGTGGCCCTCGGGCTGTACATCATAACTGTGCCAACATATCCTGTGTGGCACTTGGGCCCATGCAACAACTAATACGTATACATGTACATACATGAAACTGGGCCAGTACTATCATATGGTTAGATGTGATTTTTAAGTGGGATTTATTGTAATTACATGACAAGATATGCATATCATCTGCATGACATGCTTGGTCACACAATAATTATCTGCTGCCCAAAATTCTAAGCACTGTATATTTTAATAATCAATATTTACTACTCCACTGAGAAGGTAGGCCTATATTTGTAGCACAAATAATCACATGAAAACTGAGATGTTGGGTAACAGGCACACGAAAAGACACATGCATATAGACCAATTAAGTACGGTAACCCTCACTGCGCTTGTGCACCAAGGGTTAATAGCTTAACTTGTGATTAAAAATCATACATCAACGATTGAGGACAATTATCAAAGTCTGCTTAGTGTCTAAATTATTATTCTGCCTAGGCCCCTAAGTAAAAGAAAAACTAACACAGCTTGCTATTAAATCATCTATTATCAGTCAATGATCAATTGTTTAGTGAAGTGTTCATCTTTGCATCTTCATATATGGCGAAGAAGGCTTTCAAGCCTCCACTCTTCTTCAGTGCAGAGTTTATATTCACAGCAATGCCTAATGTTGTCCAAATGATGTATACTGTATAGCTGTAATAAAGGTGCATCATTTATAGTGATCAAATAGCATACCTGAAATGCTGTAAATTACTACAGTACATGAAAGTAATGAAGGGAGATCAATATGTCCTATATATAGTCCTAACAAATTGAGTTATTATATCATCTGTCTATGAGAGGGATTCCACCAGGATTACATGACCTATTAACAGTACCATAAGTAATATATATATAATATATGTATACTTGTTAAAGCAGACGTATCCCAGAGGAGCAAATGTAAAGGTTATTGCAGCATGGACTCCATAATATCCAAATGGGGCATAAGATCCAAGGGCATTTATCATTTTGCGTATCCATTGGTTCTTATCCTCGTCATTCTTCATGAAATGGGTATACATGGTTATACATTTAGTTTCTTCCAAATATTTCTTCCTCCACCCAAACATCTAGAGGGTTAAAAATTGTAATGATTTTTGTCTTTGGACATTTATATCAGCCTCACTGTGGAACTGTGAAGTGTGACATAAATAATGTACATGGCTGTCAAATATGGCATGATGTCACTAAGCATGATGTGCTGACATCCATCAGGGCCAGGGGTGGTCTGATTCAGGCATAGAGGAAAATACACTGAGTTTTCTGTAGGCATGTGCCTGCACAGAATGTAGGAAATTTAAAGTTCGGCACAAGCAATTTTGGCACATCTATCATTTTACAAAGAGGTGACTATATAGTAACTTACCACCTGATTCCTGATAAAGTCAAGGATGGAAGAATATGAACAAAGATAGAAGTCATGGCAGTTTCACATTGCAGTATTAACTCCTCTTGCATTAGCATTGAAGCTACTACAAGGGGACCAGTTGCAAGTGAATAAATCATAGGAAATAATGTTGCTTGAAGATGAGGGATGGGCAGCCAGAGGTACATCATAATCAGTGAATTCACAACATATGTCATCTCAAAGAGGCAGTAATGACATTTGGCTTGCATGTAAGCATAGCAACGATATGGAATTAGAATCACAAATGCCTGTGAAAAAGAAAAACTATAGTCTATAAATATAGTGCTATCTAGGACAGTTATTTCACATAACACATCCTTGCATATTAACAAAATACATCCACAAGGCAAGGGTCATACTTTTCATTTGCGGTGAAAGGACCATGCACTAGAAAGATGGGTGCTGACGTATAGGTTTTATCGTCAGTTTTTGTTATGTAGCTATTGTGATTCCCAGCTAATGGATACAGAATGACACTATCTTGTTAGGCAATATCTTTCTCGCGATCGAGGCTACTGTTCACATCACGCGAACTGTGAGTGTGGTCTGTTATGCTCCGTATGCAAAGAGGACGACATCATTTCACTGGAATTAGATCTACTCCAACAGTGGGTCCATGTCTTACTTATGTTGTTATTTGTGACATTTCTCACCACTGTAACTTCAGCTACATATATATATACATCTTAATTAACCTCAATACACTTACGCATGAGTAGATGATGAAGAGGTAGTTAGGTTGATTAACCAACAGCCACATTGTGAGATATATAAAACCTGCAAATCCCTACAGATCAATAGAATATTATTTTTAACTATTAGGTGTATGCAAACCTACTTCAAAAATGTGTAAAACGACATGCACCACATATTTCATCACAGGACCATTAGAAAAATCAATTTAGACCTGGTATACATTATTTTTGAGATTATGACATAACACTGTTAGCTGTGATATACTCACCAGAAACAACGTCTTTTCTTTTGAACTTTCAGGTGAACTTCCATCAAGAATAACAATGGCAACCTGTAAAGGAATATCTACTCTGTAATTTCACCGTCATCACTAATGCTACAAACCACTTACAAATGTATAGCACAAGCTCAGGTGTGCTGGCATGCTACCAACAACACAAATTGCCAAACACGCAAAACCCGTAAATATCTGTGATGAGAAGTATTATATACATCTACACACAAGCTACAATTATCGGTATTGCATGTACTTACAGAAAATGTCGTCTTAGATTTGTCCTCAATTGCTTGTATAAAGAAAGAAGTCCTTCGACGTTGAAGTGTGCGATAGACAGGTGCCTCCGTAGACATGGACATGATGATAGCTATAGTTCTGTCTCCAGTGGCTCACTACCAATAATCTACCGCTGAACTCTTCTTTCTGTTGTAGTATGTGGAATGTTCATGGAATGCGGACAGTAGAAACCGAACTGCATGGCACGGCAGAATGTATACCTAGTCGCTGCTGGCTGCACACGGAAAACAAGCAGTAAGTATGCGCGCTTCAAGGATACGTAGAGTAACCGTAATGAATTGTGCTCACGGAGCGAATGCAAAGAATGAAAAGCATGAACAATAGAAACCTAGAATGTAAATTACTAGTAATTAACGTATATACAAACTGTAAGCTTATACGAGAATGAGTAGGCTTGAAAGCATGACATGTATTGCAATAGAATCCTAGAATGTTAATTTACTAGTCACTTTTTTTTCCGACTTTCAATCATTAATGTGCAGTACATACAAAGAAACCCCACAAAGTGGGGTGGACTAGACAGGAACCAGAACTACTGAACAAGCAATAACATACATGTACGTGATACAGCAACAAAGAAAAGGGCATATAATAGACCATGACAAAATAATAAATAAATAAATATATGTGTAAAAATTAGGCATACAAAAAAAGGATAGTCATAACAGACCGTCTATATGGAAGGAGCTCGAGTGGGGCACCGACGAATCCAAAGGGCAGCATTGCCCCTCCAGAGAGAGATGGCACACCTCTGGAATAGGTGGCGGGTACATTCCATGGGGGAGATCCCAAGTCGCTGGCCCATGAGACGGCCGATGGCTGCGATAGTAGAAGATGCTTCATCACTCCAACCGCCTAGAGACTCTACCACCAGTGGAATGAAGGTGACTCCAGCAGAACGACATGCCCCAGCATGGGCAGCTAATTTCCTCTCTTCACCAACTAAGAGGGCATGCCCTTGAATAGTGGCAGCACCCTGAACAGTTGCAGGGTAGAGATAACCGTCACATCCAAGGCAGCGGGTCGACCCCTCTTCCAATAGGGGAGGAAGATGTCTGCTGGGCGACTACAGGATTCGGAAATCAAAGATGGCACCTCTCTTCTTGGCGCAAGAGCAGCGGACTGGGCAGCTGAAAAGATTGCATCACGAAGAGAGTCATGTCGGTAAATTCTGTCCCCATTCCCACCACAACCAACCTGATGGTCACCAAAAGGGTCAGCATCAGCTTGACACACTGAGCACCTACCATTATCCCCAGACATACGCAATCCCAACCAATATTGTAAACACAAACGAAACTTACGATCCCGGAGATGAAGGCCAAGGGCAGATGATGGAACCACAACCAGCCAGTCCCCAGCATGCCGAATAGCAGAAGATAGGGCCAGAGCCTTAGAATGACCATCAGGGGCGCTGGCCAGAAGGGCTGAGTAAGATGCTTCATCAATTGCACGGGAGAGGCATCGCTGAGAAAGGGGTATGTCAATGTCGTGAACCGAGCTCCACTCTGCCCTCCCCGCTGCATTGGCTAGAACTGAAACTGCACTTGAGAGGTGTGATGGTTGGTTAGGGGGACGACTGAGAATCTTTAGGATGAGGGGCTTGGATTGATAGAAAGAGCCAATGTATGCAGCAGGGGCATGTAGAGAGCCCCGATGAAGATTTAAACCGCCGAGGGAAGGAGGAAGAGAAGCCTTGAGCCAAGCCCAATCAGGCAGGGGACTACCAGTCATATCAGATAGAGCTTCCCTCATGCAGCTGTCATAGACTTCCAAAGCCCTCTCGATAAAGACTGGAGGACAGGTGCGGAGGACATGCATAACTTTAGGAAGGGAAAGGCAGGAGCGAAGAAGGGTGGCCTCCATCTGAGAGTCCTGAAGGTCACACAACTTGGAGAGGATGGCCTGGACCTTACTGACTCTCTTTAGAAAGGTTGCCTGGCAATGGTCAACAGAGCCTAGAGGTGTACCCAACAAGTCGAAACCTCCTGAAACAACAGGGATGTTGGTGAGAGATGGATTATCAACAGGGGTATCAGCTATGGAGTGGATGAGAGACTTGGACCTGTTCAAATGAAGACCCCGAGCAGGGCCCTCATGTTCAATGATGGCGAGAGCGGCAGCGAGATCATCCAGAGAGCCACAGAGGGTACCATCATCTAGATACCAAGGAGACCTGGAACTTCCTTCTTAATCTTTTCGACAATAGGGTGAAGGGTTAGTGCAAAGCCCAATGGGCCCAAGGGATCACCCTGCTGTACTCCACAGGAACTAAGGATAGACTGCTCACCAAGATGAAGGATGGCTTGAGAGCCATAACAGTTTTCCATCCAGGCAGCCATTGATGGAATACGAGATCTCACTTCACGAAACATAGCTCCACGATCGACCAAGTTAAAGGCGTCCACAAGCAGAGTAAAACGACCCTCTGGAGGGATGCTGCTATCCTCCAACACATCAGCCATTGCATGTACTATGGCTTCACATCCCGCTGGAACACCAACACCTACTTGGAGAGGGGCTAGGACTCTGATGGCCTCAGATCGTACTGCCTTAGCAACACACTTAGAAGTCAAACGACGTAACACCTCACCAACGGCAATGGGGCGTAAACCGCCATCCTTCTTCTTACATGGAAAGAGAGAAGCACCACAAAGGTGAGGGGTGACAGCAGGAGGTGCCACTCCAGCACACAGAAGGTTAATAAGCTTTGTAAGAGAGAGAAGAGCATAATTAGCTCTGTCAGGGGAGGGGCAGAACACAGCCTCCTTGAGGTGGTTTGCACGAAGACCAGATGGACCAGGGGCAGTACCAGCGGGGAAGGACCTCAGAGCTTTGATAACATTAGCTTCAACTATTTCCACTGGGGGAGGTATGGGGTCCGAGGGAAACGTGGGTGGAGCTGCACTCGGGTGTTTAAGAACCATCTCATTAACCACATCGGTAGAGACCTGAGCAAGGCCACCAGAGGTGAGATACTGCATTGCCTTCCTATACTCCATCCTCCACTGCCCGACGGGCACGACTTAAATTAACACAATGAAGAGACTCAGGAGAACATTTGGCCTTATGTGATGAATGACGTTGCTTAAACCGACTGTCTGCAGCCACAACATCTGACCACAATTCCAGGAACTTTCCCTCCCTCCATTTCTGAATCCGAGACCGAACTAAATTCAGGGTATCACGCCAATGAGAGCGGCCCCCACGAGGGGGGCTAATTAGGATACATCTAGCGAGCATGAAGAATTTGCACCAAACACTCACATCAGAAGGAGAGGAAACAACTGATGACAAAACATCCCCCACAATTTGAGCCCAACTATCCCTCACAGCTTTGGGTACATGATGGAGAGTAGAAGGCCTCAAACACAGAATAGAGTCAAGCGAAGGGAGGGCATTAGTTAGAGAGTCAGGAGAAGAGGAGACGGGAGGCAGGATTGATCTTGACTGGGAAGAAGGACGGCCACCAGTGGTTAGGTTTACAGGGGGCAGGGACGCAGTAACAGGAGGAACGACACTCGGACATATGCTGACGGATTTGCGAACGCAAACATCACCGTATATTTTTTGTGAAAGTTTTTCTTACACAGGCCTGCGCGAACGCAAACGTCACCGTACTGCGTACTGCGTATATTTTTTGTCTTACACAGGCCTGCTATATAGGCGAACGCAAACGTCACTTGTGATAGTTTCTAAGTTCCTTACACAAGTTCTAGACGGCCTGCTAGACGACGCAAACGTCGCCGTATTGTATTTGTGAAAGTGTGTCTTACTCAAGTTCTAGACGGCCTGCTAGACAATGGCTTCCCAGTCGGCTACGAAGGCTAAGCGTCGTCGTCTACTCCCTTCTATTGAAAGCGTAGCTTTAGAGCGTGAACGAAGCAAGGCGCGTGCAAGTGAAGTGGTACATCATTTCGAAGCCCTGTCATCAATTGAACTGCGAGATGTATCGCCCAGAAGACAGAAGAACGTGACAGAAAGCGCCAAAGTGTGTTGGCTAATTGCGAAGTACTCCATAGAAACTGTCGCCAAAGTATGTCAGGGTATATCATGCCTACCTGACGGTATGACAGAATTTCAACGATGTAACGCCCTAGCCGAACAAAGTGGAATCACTACTGAAGATGCTACCTTTCTACAAGCGTTTATGAAGGACCAATGCCCATCCTTGTTGAGAATTACTGGCGGATTCAGTGATGAAAGTGAATGCACTCTTGTGCTTGGTCCACCTACTTGCGTGTGCTATGAGTGTGGTAGCAACCTTGTTAGTTATCACCAGTGCCAGGTCAGGTACTACACTACAGTTGGGGTGAAGAAGGGCAGTAAAATAACTCTTAGGTGCATTGACTGCCAACTGATGTACAACTACTCAATGTTTGGAAACAAGCGTGAATTGGGTTTCCAGTATTATCCAGAGGCCCGCAAAATTGTCGAGGCAACAGATACGGTGTACTTTCAGCGTGAACTACTTGAGTTTCAGTGTAGTTTGGCGTAAGTGCAGAGTGTATTATATGAAGTCGGGATTACGTTAAGTATGTCCACAGGAATCATGCTTGGGTGTCTTTTGAAGGCTTTGCCGAGTCATATAATGATACCTTCAGTCTACCCTCTGAAGATGGTGTGTTAGGGTATGTAATCTATAGTTATGTGATGTACTAATGTATATGTCAGAGCTCTCAGGACGGACAGTGGCAGAGGCTTTCTACAATGGAGAGTTGGAGGCCGAACTTCGGAGAATTGGACAGGTTGAATACCGCTTCCGAATGGACTCGGATAGGGAGGAATGTATGACCATGATAGAGAAGGAACGGCGAATAAATATTTATAAACACAGCTTTTGTTCTGATGATTGCAAGAAGCGAGGTTAGCTCAGTCAGTTTGCCTCTTTAATCAGTGGCTGTAGATATATTCATGAATGCATGATATGCTTTTAGGATGTGGTCATTTATGGGTGACAGATGGAATTTGGAAGACTACATTTCCTCACTGCATGTTTAGAGTTCAGGTAAGAGACTGTTACACTTTATTATAGAGTCGGTAGACTGACTCTATGTAGGGATGGCACCGACACGCCCATTAGCCTTAACAAATGTAATGGCTCAGAACTCCCAAATGCGGTTGTTTTAAGCCTTTTCAGACAAACAAGCTACTCTGCGAGTGCTTCTATAATACTCTCGAAACATAACTACAGTGATTCTCAGAAAATTGTAAAAACACCAATTGTTCATCATCTTCTTCAAATGGCCTACCGCAAAACTGGGGTTAGTAATCACTCTCCCTATATCTAAAAGGGGTTACGCGTGTTCTTTTGTTGCATGCGCCTTTGCCTGCATGCTGCACCTTGTTTTGGGTACCTCCATCCTTACATCCTTCAACAATTTTACTGAAAAAGATACCACATTTTTTTAATCTATGATGCCACTGCTTTTTTTACAGAATTGTGTTGCAGCTATTCCCAACTTAAACCTCCCAGATGTTTGTACAGCTTCTCCTGAGAGGGAAAAAAGCTTTCTGTAAAGATCATTGTGCTCTTTTACAGGATAAAGTTCCTGATGTTCCCCTTGGCCTGAAAGAGTTTCTAAAGTATTGTGGTACAAGTACATGTAAGTATTGTGGGACAAGTGTACATGTGTGCATGTATAAACTGAAAACCACACCTGCTGACTCACCCCCTATATAGTTCCTATTCCCAAAACAGGATTGTACATCTACCTTGTACATCTACCTTTGTATGGTATATATTATATGTAAATTTGTAAATTCTGACATATTACAGATACATTGGTATATGCATAACATGAATATAGGTTCAGTAACTGATGGGGGTGATGGTGACAAAGTAGATGAGGGTGACAAAGTAGATGAGGTTGTCAGCACACTCCATGTTGGTATTCACTCCGTGGGAGAGTCAGCTGCTCAGTCTCAAGGTGAACCTTCAATAAGCAGATTTGGATTGAAACACGATGTTTTGAGCAGCAAACACTTCCCTGATTACGTTATAGTGGTATTATGTTATTGATCCACATTATATATGTACAAACCATGGCCAAGAGGTGTATTGCTGAACGTATCACACTATTGGACCTGTTTTATATATTGATGAGGTGTATATGAACCTGCTGTTACCATAGCAACATAGTATACCTGCCATTGCTATAGCAACACAGTATATACATATACACCTCATAAATGTATAAACCAGTATATATTTCAGATATACACCTGCTATGTTTGGTGAAATATACATGCACCTCTTGTAATTGGCTGTGGTTTATGCATGTACAATGCCATGTAGGTACTGCTCCATTGATAAAAGAGTATCCAGACCTGTTACAAGAAATGACATTGGCTGATCCTAATGAACAGCTATGCCGGAAAGACACAGGCAAAGGAAAGCGACTGAGGAAGTGGTCCAGAGGACACCAATTTATTGTTAGAGGAGGAGGGCACATCGACACTTGGCAACCATTATACATGTAATGCTATTACTTCATAATATGTATAAAACTGCTGCAAGTATTGATGTGCTACTTTACTAGTTGTATATCTACCTTTGGTATTGCTGTATTTATATAGTGTCAGTGTGTAAACCAATGGACCCATTTGTTTTGCTATTCAGGTCTGAATCTCCTTCCCAAGTGTTTATGATTCTCTTAAAGTGGCTTTTGACACTGATGCAGCAGGTTGAAGTGCCACCAAAGGTTGTGGTTGCCTATGACAACATGTGCAACCTTGCCAAACTGAAAGTCGCTCGTAACCCACTCCCTTTTCCTCCACCATTGGACGGTATCTGGCATAATGTTGACAAAATTGTAGATTCATTCCATGTCAAGAATCATGTATCAGCAAAGTGCAGGGAGCAATTCAGTCCCGCTCGTATAAAAGCAGAAAATCCTAATTATAACACTCAGGCTGGAGAACAAACATTTGTGTGGGTGGGACGTTTTAAGCACATTCTGTGCTCTATGAACAAAACTCATCATCTATTCTACCTCCACCGTATGGTGTTAAGAAGAAATTTGTACTCTGAGAAGTGTTACAAAAATGGGAGAAAACCCATCCTTCCCAAGTCATCCCTGCAGCCGTTTGTTCATAAATCATCTCCGCAATAGATTAGCTTATCATGTCCTCCATCTTGTTAGCACCTTATAATTAGCCTACGTTGCATACATTTTGCTGAATAATTTATCAAGGCGCGCCCGCGGCCGGCGTCTATTTATAGATAGCAGCGATATCGATTATACCAGTTTGTCAGTATGGGGAAGAACAGGAAGATCCTTACACAGTACGATCATCAGATTGGTCACTGGGTGTCCGGGAAGAAAGGCATTGGTAAATTCGAACCGCTTACAACATTCGGTTTGCGATTGCTGAAGCACGTACAAGCACCGAAGGAACTACCAAACGAAGCCGGATTTGTGGTTGAAGTTTCTCATCGCAAACGAAATGATAAAGGAGAAACTGAAGTTTGTAAAGGGTAAGATACAGATATATGCAAATCAACTGAAGCACTCGTTAATACTAGTATGTGCTTTGCAGAACGGGCTTCCTTCCTTGGTACCAAGTCCCGAACAGTGACCAGTTACTACTCAATTTAGGTGCTGCAATTCCTGATGCAGCGTTGGCCAGCAGTTTGACTCCATGTCAAACAAAGACCTTCCTATTAAATCTACTAAACAACTTTATGAGGTTGGCTGCATGTATATGTTTATACCCATACTGCAAAATAATTATGTTATGCAAGGCATAGATATGCTAGAATCTAGTACTTGGTGTCAAGTAGACACTGGGTGTACTTAGATCATAAAATATCAAACATGCTCTTATTTGTTAATTGTACTACTTTATCATTTATAGAGGAAATGATGATAATTCCGAAGATAGTGAATCAGCTGAGGAAGGCAGTAGCTTGCAAGTCTATTTTCCAGTGACATGCACTGGCCAACAGCCAAATTCTGATGTGTTTGTTTTTGGTCCGACCTTGCAGTTTGATACAAGTGGCAACCTCATTCCACTTGCAGAGCAGCGGTATATTTGGATTCCCCAGATCTTGGAGAAGCTGCACCGAGTTGTAAATCCACTCACAGTCATCCCTTATAACCCACAAGATAATGCCTTGAAAGATGTCGTCTTAGGAATTCAACAACTGACTGGGGAGAACATATTCAGTGGAGTGACCCTACTTGGTAATGTTGGCTGGCTATGCTGTTTGAAGACCATGGGAACAGTACTGTATAGTAGTGGTGGGAAAGCATTCCATACACTATGACATGATGCAAACTCACACCTGAGAAGACTGGGAACAGTGATAGTGATCTGGGAATGGAAGTATATACCTCTTACTGACACCCCTGAATTGTGGCATTTGCTATTATCTGCTATAATATAGTTCCTCTCTGCATACAGGTGCAGGAGTTCTTTCCATGTTCAGTAATTCCATACAGCGCCGCTTTGGGTCAGTAGGTATCCACCTCGCTGTAAGTTCTATCAGCAGAGGAAAGAGTAATTGTGCAAAAATAGCAGTTGCAATGGCTGGTAATTTTCCTAAGGGAGTTGTTACTCATCTGACTGACAGTACAGCAAGAATGTATCTAAGTGGATCTCTGCCGTTTTTGTATGATGATCCCAGTAATGATCAAGTTTTGAAGCCTATGCTGATGAACAGCTTTGGTGGGGCAGAGATAAGCACACAACGCCAGCAGTTCACTGCTCAATGCTCTCCAATTATTACTGCTAATGAGTTTTTATTGGATGACCTTGTGAAAGCGGATAGACGGTATGTATAACAATTTTGTTATTAAAATTGTGGCAAAGAAAAAGTTTGGTCACAGGTATGTTGCACGGGCCATTTTGGTGCCCTTTGCATATCAGGCACCTGCAGTGTCAGTAGACAATCTTGACAGAATCCTTACAAGAGCTCCTGCAGCAATCCCTCAAGCTATTAAGGTTGAGTATCTGGCTGTATATTCATTAACCCTCGGCGCGCATGCGCAGCGAGGGTTACTATAGTTGTCTGTCTTGTCACATTTCACCTCTGGAGCGTCTGTTCGTCCTGAAAATACTGTCACGTACTCAGCAGGCAACGGAGGTATGGGGTTTTCTCTGAAACCGCTCCATTGCAGGGATCCAGTACTCCCTCCGTTGAAAGCCACACGTACAGTCGGCCATTTTTCTGCGGAAAGCGCGCATGCGCATTATTGACGAGCGTAGCGAGCCCTCCTAGTGATCTGAACGGGCGATTTTTTATATATGTGATGGGCACTACACATACCTTAATGTTGTACGTGCATGCTTCTAATTTTGCGTGCTGATTTTCCATTCGCACTCTCAACAATGTGTAGCATTCAGCACTAGTAGTATTTTACAGCGTGGTAGCGCCGAGGGTTCTGACATTTATATTATATGTTGACCTATAATAGGTTGGTAGCATGTTGAATACCATTGATGGGGACAGATTTCATAACATGGTGGCATGGATCAAATCTATTCTTGGAAAAGATTCTATTGATGGAAGGCTTGCAATTCAATATGCTGTCAGCCTTATTTGTGCTGAGGAGGTGTGCTCACTTGCATATATGTACATTAAGCTGTTATATAGGGTTTAACTGTACATTCTATATAATTCAGCTAATAAAGGAAGCAACGCTCCCTGAAATAACTTCAAGTGGTTTATGGGACCATTTTAAGTTTGTTACTGTTCCTGCAATTAAGCTCTGGCAGGTTGTGCAAGAAGTGGAGAAAGCTGTACCAACAGTTGCGGAGGTTGTTGTGGAGTATGCTCAATATTGTTGTGAATTTGGAAGGAACTCTGAAGTATGTTTATGGCCACATACAATAATTACATTTGCCATTGATAAAATTTCTTGTTTAGGTTCTGAAGGTGGTCACCCCAAATGTACGTTATCGTCCACCAGATACCCATGAACTCATTCCTGGAGTTAGCATTAACATAAAAGGATTGCTTTTTGCATGTGACCAGTGTGGTATTCCCCACCCTTCTGAAAAGATCCTTCGTCGACACATACGACAGATGAAACTTGCCATTAGTGCAAGTCACCAACGATTCCTGCCAGATGATTATCCCTTTACAAATGATGTGTCAACAATTCCAAGGAGATGTTTTACTCAAGAAAGGGCCTGTGTCACAGTGCCAAGAGAAGTATTTTCTGAGGAATTTTTTGCACTCTTAAATGAAAGTACATAATGAAATACATTGTGCAATTGTTATGTCAGCTAAATGTGTTGCTTTGTACAGTTAAATCAAATTATAAAGATGAAGCACAGATGAGAAAGACCAAAAAGAAAAAAAGTAAGCGGATGAAGGATAGACATGATCCCAAATTGAAGAAAAGTAAGTATAGCAGTGAATGGGTGAATTAGCTTGAAGAAAGTCTTAGGGTCTATAATACCTGCTTAGGCGAGCTTATCATTTACACAGTTGAACAGCAAGAAGAGGGAAGACAACAGGAGGGACAGCAGTACAAGAAGAAAAAGAAGAAGAAGACGAAAAGACATAGAAATGAAGCTATTTTCACAGGTCTACATGAACATAGATCATGCACCATAGATACTACTGACATTTTCTATGAAGAATATCAGGCTTATCCAACTCACAACATCACAGATAAAGTGTTGGATGAAGAAGGGAGACAACAGGAGTTGGATGAAAAAGGGAGACAACAGGATTGGATGGAGAAGGGAGAAAACAGGAGAGGCATCTGTACAAGAAGAAAAAGAAGAAAAGGAAATATCTAAATGAAGCTAGCCTACCACCTATAGTCACAGGTATTTTATCTACAATATGACATTGCACTTGGATTTGTGCAATGTAGCTAATGATAAATACTTTCACCAAAGTAATTTTGATAATCCTATGCATACAAAAATAGGAAGCAAGCACTGTAAACACAAGCATAAGAAGAAGAGGAAAAGTGTTAAGAACATTGAGTCTACGTTAATGGGTAAGATCTATTCACAAAACAAAGTTCATTTTAGACAGTTATGATTCCTAATTCACAAAACAAAGGCTATACGTATAACGGAGCGCCCTACTCGCCACACCCACAAGAGTAACAGACCGCAAATTCACTTACAGGCGCACGAGCGCGTCGGCGGGAACTAACTATAATTATACAAGTATACTAGCCTAATGCTAAGCATTGTGGCATCAATTGCAATTGTAGAACTATGTTAATAGTAGTGCTTTCAATGTTGATAGGAGATTCCCATCTTCTTGCAGCTACACTGAAGTTAATATGTATTATTTTTCAATTGATAGTACTGGTTGTGTATAAGAAGTCACGGTAGAGCACATTGTAGAACACATCTTCCGACACGGAAGTCATGGTAGGAGTGGTTGGAACTTTTTCTGCCAACAGTAACATCCAATTCTGATGGGATTCTTGGTGAAATGAGCCAAGGTGTTGAGGAAGGTTGATGACATGTCTGCTGAGAATTCCTGCTGCCAATCCCCGACGCAGTGCAACTCGCCATTACCATTTTATAATCACAGTTAGTTTCTGGGTATAGTTACACATTCATGTTAACAGAAGTCCAGTAGGTAGCAAACTGAAAGTGAAAGTGATGAAAAACCTTATATATGGTTTTCAATGGTGATATATATAAATATATATATAGCTATATATAGCTACAGCATTCATGAATGGTTATCTGGAGGATGTCAATGTTGGCCTTATAGTGAAGCTTTTGAGCACTTGGCAAAGGTTTTCTACCAGAGAGCAAAGATTTAGTGTTTCAGGATGTTTTGAGTACCTGCGAAGGTTTTTATTAAAGTAGAGAACAAAGATTTAGTGTTCGTAAAGGTTTTGAGTGATTGTGAGGTTTTTTTAGCAGAGAATAATGATTTAGTGTTAATTTGTGAAGGTTTTCAGTACTTGCGAAGGTTTTTTAAACAGAGAACAAAGATTTAGTGTTTGTAAAGGTTTTGAGTGCTTGTGAGGGTTTTTTTTAACAGAGAATAATGATTTAGTGTTAATTTGTGAAGGTTTTCAGTACTTGTGAAGGTTTTTTAAACAGAGAACGAAGATTTAGTGTTTGTGAAGGTTTTGAGTACTTGTGAAGGTTTTTTTATGCAAAGAACAATGATTTAGTGTTTGTGAAGATTTTGAATACTTGTGAAGAGATTTTTTAAAGCAGAGAACAAAGATTTTGTGTTTGTGAATGGGTTGAGTGTTTTTAAGCAGAGAACAAAGATTTAGTGTTTGTGAAGGTTTTGAGTACTTGTGAAGTTTTTGTTAGCAGAGAACAAAGATTTAGTGTTTGTGAAGGGTTTGAGTATTCGTGACGGTTTTTTAAGCAGAGAACAAAGATTTAGTGTTTGTGAAGGTTTTGAGTACTTGTGAAGGTTTTGTTAGCAGAGAACAAAGATTTAGTTAGTGTTTGTGAAGGTTTTGAGTACTTGTGAAGGTTTTGTTAGCAGAGAACAAAGGTTTGGTGTTTGTGAAGGTTTTGAGTATATACTTGTGAATGTTTTTTTTTAGCAGAAAACGAAGATTTAGTGTTCGTGAAGGTTTTGAGTACTTGTGAAGGTTTTTTAGCAGAGAACAAAGATTTAGTGTTCGTGAAGGTTTTGAGTACTTGTGAAGGTTTTGTTAGCAGAGAACAAAGATTTAGTGTTCGTGAAGGTTTTGAGTACTTGTGAAGGTTTTTTTAGCAGAGAACAAAGATTTAGTGTTTGTGAAGGTTTTGAGTACTTGTGAAGGTTTTTTTAGCAGAGAACAAAGATTTAGTGTTTGTGAAGGTTTTGAGTACTTGTGAAGGTTTTTTTAGCAGAGAACAAAGATTTAGTGTTTGTGAAGGTTTTGAGTACTTGTGAAGGTTTTTTAAGCAGAGAACAAAGATTTAGTGTTTGTGAAGGTTTTGAGTACTTGTGAAGGTTTTTTAAGCAGAGAACAAAGATTTAGTGTTTGTGAAGGTTTTGAG
The DNA here is from genome assembly GCA_963970385.1 of Theonella swinhoei. NCBI lineage: Eukaryota > Metazoa > Porifera > Demospongiae > Tetractinellida > Theonellidae > Theonella > Theonella swinhoei. The sequence continues at coordinate 3,288,766 of OZ019953.1, forward strand.
TACTTGTGAAGGTTTTGTTAGCAGAGAACAAAGATTTAGTGTTTGTGAAGGTTTTGAGTACTTGTGAAGGTTTTGTTAGCAGAGAACAAAGATTTAGTGTTTGTGAAGGTTTTGAGTACTTGTGAAGGTTTTTTTAGCAGAGTACAAAGATTTAGTGTTTGTGAAGGTTTTGAGTAGTTGTGAAGGGTTTTTAAAGCAGAGAACAAGGATTTAGTGTTTGTCAGAGAACAAAGATTTGTTCTTTGTGAGGTTTTCTAGCGAAATGTAAAGGTTTTGGTCTTCATGAAAGTTTTGGCATACTTGTGTAGGTTTTCTAGCAGAGAGTGAAGATCTGATCTTTGTGAAAGGTTTGAGTACTAGGATAGCAAAGATTTTAATAGTGAGAAAGCTAGTGAATAGTTGGTGTGTGTTAAACTTTTGAGTGCTTGTGAAGGTTATCTGAAAGATAGAAGGTTTCAGATGTATCATCTGCTAGATAGATAGGTACTAAGGTAGTGGTGTGTGTGTGAAGGGAACCGATTTTGCTATGCACTGACTATATAGTACTTGTGTAAAGACTGTATAGTGATGGCTATGTATTGGCCTGTGAACGCAAAAGCTTCTCAAAAAATGTACAGTGATACCATTGTTCTCAAATCTGTCATTGTATCCACTCGGAGCCGGCGCAATCACACCACCATTATCAACATCACCAGTAACCTGGGCAGGGGGGTCGCCAACAGAATTACTACATCGTCCACGGCGACTGGGGAGGCAACCAGAGCACCGACGCCCCTCTCACACGCAAATACAGCCCTTACAGCTACCCGAACGATTACATCGACAGCACACCATTTTGTCATGTCTATATATAACCGGTAGATGGCTGGATCCGTCAAGTAATTAGTAAGCATATAGGGGTCTAGTCTGGTACCGTACAAAATTACGCGCATGCGGTAGTCGCATGCGCTAGCGGAAAAGAAGGGTCTGGTACAAAACTATACCCTAACGCGGGCCCTGGAATTTTGATTAGCGTGGGCAGACCACTTATCTCAAAGTGCCACAAAAGGTCAAAGTGCAGTGGAAGCCGTCATTAGAACTGTCAAACTACAGAGAAATCGACCCTTCTTTGCGGCGCAGATAGTCGAACACAAGTAGGAGAAGATCAAGGTTAGCCGAATCCAGTGTGTAAAGAAAATGCATCCCTTTTCTCCACACAAGCGCTCGTATTGCCTCTCGCTGAAGTGGTTTTAGTGTCTCCATACTGACTAGAATAATAGCAGCCTCAATCGAGCTAGCTTCTCCTTGATCTGCACTGTGTTTCTAGAACTCCACCCAAGACCCTGCCCCCTATTATAGTGCTGCGGTCTATAATTGCATTCTAACACCTTTTCTCACATTCCAGCCTTGGTCCGCGTTAGGGTATAGTTTTGTACCAGACCCTTCTTTTCCGCTAGCGCATGCGACTACCGCATGCGCGTAATTTTGTACGTAGGGTCTGGGTACCAGACTAATAGGGGTCACGTTGTATTCCAACGATATGCAGTTATGCTGCATTGTTGACGGAACGATGACTAATAAATGTGCTACGGGTATTCTTGATTGAAGTATAGAGTAAACGATCAGTTTTCGGACGGATCTAATTTCGGAGAAACTACCGGTATTATATCGGCCTGAGCACAATATGGTTGGCGACAGAGAATTGAGATATATATCCATGAAAAGAAGTACTATCTTTTGCCTATTCACCAAGCAATTGCTAGGATCTTTTGGTGAAGAATATTCACCTGCAGGAGCTAGCTAGAACTGGTCTATCTCTGCCCATCACACCCAAGTCAGTTCCAATAAGGTGTGAGTAAGAAATTGTAGAATAATGTGGGACAGCATATATATGGAGAGTTTGGCCTTCAGATTTAGACTCTGTTCTTTCTGGCTAATTTTCTCTTAGGAGAGTGGCAGTAATATTTGATGAAGAAGAGGGTTCATCAAATTTATCATAGCGAGATGTTTTTCCACTTGTATCCCTGGCAGCAAAGGACTGCTGAGTTGAAGTGTCTTTTTGGCCATGAGTTATGCTGTATAGGGTTTGTGGAACTTCAGTGACACTTGAAGACAAGGATCCCTGTGCAGAGGCAGAGACAGCATGTTAAAAGTGGGAGTGGCTCTCCTATATATGTTCATTCTGAATACATCTGGCATAGAGTATTTGTAACTATCCAATACACGCTTCATTCAACCCATTGACAACCTCCAATTTTGGGGGGCTCAGCCCCCCTTATCAAAAAGTGGGGGGCTCAAGCCCCTTGCCCCACCCCCCACCAGATTCTGTGTAATTGTGCTGTTACGACTGCGAGACATCATACTGAGGTGGTATGCCTTCACTATTTCCTGTGGAGAATGCCAATGATTGAGTCATTGCATTTTGTCAGCTTAGGTAGCTACAGCATATTGTGAGATATCTGGTCCTATTTCAAACAAAGTGCCACCTGTTTTGGGCGATTTTGACACTTCATACAAATGAGTGCTTGATCCAACATTGTTATAAGTTTGAATCATTTTTCTATTATCATTAATTTTGAGTGAGTGTCAACTAGTACTGGTGAAGTCACATGAGTATTTAATTTAGCAGTTACATCTACATCATGTAGCCCTTTGCTAGTCTCATTTCTTGAGGGAGTTTGCCGTAAGTTGCATTTAGAATTAACATTCAACTCTACAAGGGTAATACCATTCCCTGCTCCATAATCAGCACTCAAGTTAGCTGTAACAGTTGCTGAACCATTGTCCAAACCTCTTGTAACATATTATCCCTACAGTAAGGAAAGTATGATAAATACACTCACTGTACATTGTAGTACAATGCTTACCCTGCCCTCCTAAGGGTATACTTGTGACAATGCCACTTTGCAGAGGTAGGGATATGGGGTTACGCATGCTATGATTGTTGCATGCTATCATCCCCTGCCTTTGCCTGCATGCATGCTGCACTTTGACCTTGTTTCTATGCTCTTTGGCACTTCATCCTTCAACAAATTAGTGAAAATGTTTTTACACTTGTATATATAAATACACACAAGATACAAACCTACTACCTCATACAATAGTCTCACACTTACTCTTATCTGCATTGCTGGCCATTCTCTGCATAAGATATCGATACAAACTTTGGTGGTATCAGTTGCCTGCATTGAAAGAAGAGTGTTCCTTGGTGGGAAGAAGGAACTCCTTGTCAGCAGGAAAACCAAGAGCGCTGACAGTGGGTACACTCTCACAGTGCACTGTCGACAGAAGCCATATTGGAGCCCAGCGCTGGTCGTGTTAAATTAATTTGCCGAGCCGCACAAGTTATAGCCTCGTTCCAGGAAAGCGAAACTGTTTGCGCATGAGCACTATTTTCCTAAATCGCACAGTACTATATACACATACACAATCGCGCGCGCGCGCGTACATAAACCCCACCTACAGAAATATGGCATCTCACAATCATCATCGCGAGAATCCTGAGCTGAGGCCCTTCATCCTCTCCAATGTGACGTTCACTGGCACTAGAATTGGCACTGGAGCGTACGGCAGCGTCGAAGAAGTGACAATATCTGGAGCTATCTGCGCAGCTAAAAAGATCTACGACGTCTTTCAAGATCGTTCCGTGATCTCGGAGGCCGATTTCATCAGCCAGTTTGTAAAGCAATGTCGACTGATGAACACCCTCCGCCACCCACACATTGTCCAGTTTCTGGGAGTGTGCTTCTTTGAGGGATCCCGAATGCCAGCGTTGGTAGTGGAGCGTCTGCTTACTAGCCTTCACCACTTACTGGACCCAGGAATGGACACCCCGTCTCCACCTGATGCGCCGAAACAGTACTTTCCGCTGATTCTGAAGTGCTCTATTCTGCACAACGTGGCCAGTGGCCTAGCCTTCCTTCATGACCGAACGCCACCCATCATTCACCGCCATTTGTCTGCAAGGAACGTACTCCTAACTTCAGGGATGGTGGCCAAGATAGCCGACCTGGGCCTGGCTCGTATCGTGCCTCGTATGAGTGCTGCAGCCACCCTGACCACAGCAACTGGCGCTGGTATCTACATGCCTCCAGAGGCTCTGGAAATCATATACGAAGAAGAAAAAAAGCTTTCAAAATGTGGTGAAAGCATTGATGTCTTCTCATTTGGTGTTGTAACTATTTTCACACTCTGTCAAAACTTTCCCTGCAACTTGCTGTCTCCAACTTATCGAGATGAGCAAAGAAGAATTGTGGGTCGTAGTGAGCTGGAGCGACGTGACAAGTACATGCAGATGATCTACAGGCAGTTACGTGAGGACCATCCTCTCCTCCAGATGATTGAGAGGTGTCTGGACTTCCCTGAAGACCGTCCAAGCATTCATGAAGTGCTGCATCTATTACAGCATGCCAGAGATAAAGAGAGAGATACTCAGGTGGAAATGAACAAACTGGAACTGATACAAGCTCTTCAAACCCCACCAAGGAACCAGGTGAGTGAAGGTATATATTAGTGAGTATTATATATTAGTCACGGCCTCTGTCTTTGGTCCAGTGCTCAGTACAGGTTACTGAGCTACAGCAACAGCTGCAATCCAGTGAGAGAGAGAAGGAGATGTTCAAACAACAGCTGACTAGGAAGGTAGCAGAGCTAAATAAAGCAGAGGAGACCATCAGGAGAGAACAGCAGCAGATAAGACAACTGGTATATACTTTGAAATTACATATAAGGGGCTCCCTGGTATTTCCCCTTCGGAAGTCAGTCATTACATTGGTATGGCATTACTAGTGTTCAGTACAGGAACTTCCTGTACTATGGCCTATATATATTATATGGATCTGGTGACATATTCACATGTGCTTCTATATTTGCTGCATGCCACATGCACCTAGCTATATTTGTTTTGCATGCCACATGCACCCCAATGGAAATGGTTCGCTTTGTTGCTGCACATTATCAAAGCAGTTTGCATGCCTATATATAGTGTGGAGGGCGTAGTTAGTTGTGTGTTATGACCTCCTTGAATGCAGGAGACCGAGCTAGCTCAGGCCGCAAAGCAACAGCTGAGACAACTGAGACAACAGGTCTGTGTTGTAACTGTATAGTTACATGTAGTGTGTGTTAATTGTGACCAGACGTCCTCCTGACTGCAGGAGACTGAGCGAGATGAGTTAGTGCAGGCCAAGGACAGGGACCTAGCTCAGGCAGGGCAGCAACTGAGACAAGTCAGAAAACAGGTAATCTTCATCACTTAAGAAAAGAGCTGACTCTAACCATTGGTAAATTTTACAATGTCATTGTGTACAGGAGCAGTCCAGCAGGAGGGAGATTGGGGAACTGAAGAGGCAGCTGCAATTCAGTGAGGTTCTAGTGGCTGACCTCCAGAAGACTCTCCAGCAGAGAAATTCTGAACTGGAGAAATTAAGGCAAAATGTCAGCACTCCTATAGTCATGAATCAGTAACTGATATTCCCAATGCTAGCTGTATTAGTGATAGGACTTGTACTACCTCCTCCATTTCCAGACACAGAGTCCTGTACTACCACCTTCACACACAAGTAGAACTAGTTCCACCTCTGAATCAATACAACAGGTACAGTCAATATTGATCATGAGAAACTATCACTGAAAATGTGAGATTGTGTGTACTTACTTAAGTCCAGTCCACAAGCTGCCAGATCTGTAGCGCTCTCAAATAGAAATTAGAAAGGAAATATAGAGATTGCATAAAAGGAACAGAGACAAGATTGGATGTGTTATGAAATATCAACGTAACATTATGGGTATGTCAATATATATCGTAACATGTCTGTGTCCCAATCTGGTCTCCGTTCCTTTTATGCAATCCCTATTATTTCCTTTCAAATTTTTTATTTACTTGTCTCCCGTCATTTTTTTTCTGGACCTAGGTAGCTATACATGCATTTTGCTATTTTGCAGTTTACTTGGTAGCAAACATATTAGCTAATAGAGCTTGTAGCCTGAGGCTATCTAACATATTTATTGCAACATCAATTGTTTGTGTATTATATTGTACCAATTTTACATTTAGTGGAGTTTTGAAATACAGCAAAGTAGTGCCTGGGCCTACTATTTACAAGATTACAAGTTTTTATCTCAATATAATTATTAAGCTTTAACGCCATGCCATTTCCACATTTTGTGCTACTTTTGTTAGTGAGATATAGCTAACTATTGGCTGAGGCTATTTTGTTGTTATATTACTAGATTTACATTGTTTACAGATATTTTATCACAATGTTGATCATTGGTGTATTACACTTTACCATCATGCCAATTTTGACATTTTTGGAGCTTTTTAACATGACATTAATGCACTACCCACAGCGGAACTACATCACTGTACCAAGTTTCATGTTTAGATGTGTTACCGTTAGTGAGTTACGCCTGTTAAAGCAGAAGAAGAAGAAGCAGCGGAAGATGGAGAATTTACAAAATACACTTTTGTTAATTTAACCCCTTTATCCTCGATCAAATTATACCATTTTATAATCACAGGGTATAGTTACACATTCATGTTAACAGAAGTCCAGTAGGTAGCAAACCGAAAGTGAAAGTGATGAAAAACCTTATATGGTTTTCAATAGGGATAGACCACAGCAATCCCTATATACACATTACTACTGTACTGTGTGATATTCATGCTACAGTGGTCCAGGTATGACAATACCTCATTGATGTATATCTAGATCCTATGTGATCTCTCCTCAGCTCACTGTGCATCGCCATAAAACGAACACAGCACCACGTATAATGTGGAGAGGATCTGCAACGATTAATGATCAATTTGCATATTTTACACCAGGTGGCTCCAACTCAGTTTACAGATATAAATGGAATACAGAGATGTGGGAGAGACTTCCTCATTCTCCATATCGTAACTCTGGACTAGTAATCACTGATGGTGAACTGACTGCTGTGGGGGGATGGGACGGATCTCATCGTACTAACAAACTATTTACATTACAACAGGGTCAATGGGTTGAGCACTACCCCCCAATGAACACTGTACATTCCTCTCCTGCTGTAGTTAGTACATCAGATGGCGATATTACATTAGTGATTGGGGGGTACGTTGGTGTTGGTGATTGGACTGCTACAGTTGAAATGCTTCACATGAGGAGCAGAAGATGGTATGTACTAACCAACCTACCACTTCCTCTCTTCCTCCCTTCCGCCACAATATGTGGTAGTCAACTACATGCAATAGGACTTGACGGTGCTGGCTACTCGTGCTCCCTTCAAGCTCTAGATCTACTATGCAGTGACCAGCCAGTCATATCACTGTCAATATCAAATATCCTTAAATGGACACCACTACCTCAGCTGCCAGTGGAGTACTCAACAGCTGCTACTCTCTGTGGACGGCTAGTGATAGTCGGTGGGGAGCGGGGCATGCCACAAGTCAACTCCATTCACCAGCTAATAGGTGGACAGTGGGTGGAGATTGGCACTATGTCTAGTTGTAGGAAGAAATGTTTAGTAGTTACTCCATCACCAAACAAGATGGTAGTAGTTGGTGGATATGGAGTAGACAGCATACCAGACCTTGAAGAATATGCTGTTGTGTAGTATGTATATATAATAAGATACTATATTGTGTTCTGGGAACACAAGTATTATCATTTTCCATATGTATATGTCACTTTCATTATGTCATCACCAATTTAATTACATGTATGTCGTTAATGGTGTATATATTTTATAAATTTATAACAGAGACAGGATTGGGAAGACATGCTATACACTGTACTGACAAGGGCATGTTGATTTACATAGCATGTCTGTGTCCCAATTTTGTAACAGTGGTCAGACTACATAGAATAAATGTACACGCTGCGCATGCAGTAGGATGCACTGCTATAATAGGATGACTGCCCATGCTTCACATGCAGTAGGATGCACTGCTAATATATAGGATGACTGCCCATGCTGCATATGCAGTAGGATGCATTGCGACTGCCCATTATAGACTGAGGTTCACATATTAAATATGGTTGAGTACAGTGGTTCCATGAAGGATCCAGAGATATAGCCTGAGACTGGACCTCCTGGTTTCCTCCTTTTCCCTTTTAATGTTAGATGATGCATGATGTATTGATGAATGCATTTTTTCATTAACATATGAAGAGAGAGTTTTGAGCATGCCTCTTCTACAATTACTTAACTGCTAGCCAATCAGTTTGCTCTTGGCCAACTCAAATACTATATTGACAGTATAGCAACACCACCATAACTCTAATACAATGACAAAATGTAGCACACTATATGTAGAGGCCTATAGACAGTACTAAGCATCTAGCTCTATGTCACAAAATCAGTGTACTCACTAAATGTTCTCCTGAAAATTGTCAGACATTGCAGATATCGTCTCCTAGTTCCCTGGCTACACACACATTGAGAACATTTCTGATCCTCTCATGGAGAGCTGAATCAGGTAGGAAGTTAGTATCTCCACTATCACACTCAGCAACATCCAGACTGGCTATACCAGTGGGGCAATTGGGGTTGACCCTCACTAATAACCAATCAAGTGTCAGAGAAGGTGCAGTGAGGACCCAGTTCTGAATAATGCTCAACAGGTAGGAGGAGTGTGCAACATTAGTAGGAAAAGGGTTAATAAGTGTGGAACGATATGTGACTGCGGTGGGGTTGCCATGGCAAACAAACAGTCCTTGTCTTAGAAATATTTCAGAGAACTCAGTGCAGTTAGTACAACGCTCACGAATGATACGAGTTATACGAGAGTGCAATTGTAATTCAATACGTTGCCTGGTCTCCAGCTGTGAAAAGAATTTTGATTTATCAAAGAGTTGGCAGACTCTCTTATGTGTAGAAATAGCATCAGTGCATGTAGTGCTCACAGGCACAAATAATAATAACACTCAAGGAGGCTACCATAGCACCACTGCCATTGACCATGCACCTGTAGTCATGGGCGAAGCTACACCTAAATATACCTACAGCATATCCTATTCTGAGTGACATAGCTTAAAAAGGTGAATTGTCGAAGGATGTAGGGATGAATACAAAAATTATGCAAACAAGCAGGGACGGTGCATGCGCATGCACCCATATCCCTACAACGTTTTGCCTGCTTTGCCTGCATACAATTATAGCACTTCGTTTTTGTGATTTCATTCCTACATCCTTCAATATAGCATAGAGACTCAAAATGTTGTTACTACCCTATGTAAATGTAAATACCATTCATGCAGACTTAATTTTCTTTTTCATGGATATATGAACTGTAACCTACCCCCCAGTTGAGACAATAGTCTACAGGTCCAAACCGTATCTGGAAATGCTTCTTATCTGCAGAGGAGGGCAGTATGTAAGTCATAATTTGTCAATTAAATTGAGGGGCCAGCCCAGAGGTAGGGACTTACCAAAACTAAATGAGGTAGTTGTGATTGGTGTCTCTATGTGTTCCACAAATTGAAGAAAAAAGGTATGCAAATATCCTGGTACACTGTCATCAACATTTAGTTCAAATGATGCCACATTTGTAGGAAAAACAGAGATATACTGAATCATCGGAACACCAGTTTCATTGAAAAAACTTTGGTAGTGCACTCTAGTTGGAAACAGTGAGTGTCCAGTCCACTTCACTTTGAGAGCTGTGGCATTCACTGGCTTTATGTATATCACTTCAAGAGCTGAGGGTATAAGTGAAGACTTCCTGCTCAATTACTACCCATACTTTTATGTATGATGTACTATATAACATTCATGAACTATCGTATACACATTCAGGGTCGGCGGAGACGGTGGGGCACTTTTTGGTGGTCCATAGAGGAAATGACATGTGCTATGATTTTATCCGAGATAGTGAAGTAGGCTAGCTGCGTTGCAAATTAAGCCCGCCAATGTACTGGTACGCGGTATATATAGCCTAGTCCAGAGTCGTCCGATTCGTAAACTCGTGGGCGCGCATGCACGTCCTTTAGCTCACACTGCAGTTGCCCTACCAGCTGCTCCGGCCCTGACAATATGTACAAGTCTATATACCTCCTTATTAAGGAGGTGATTACCGTCACCAACATGTGCACACTTGATATACACCACATGTCAAACATTAAAAGGGGCATTGAAAGAAACAATTAACAAACACCCACTCTCTATAACAACTCTAATGTGCTAAGAGTGTGGATGGCACAAATTGTTATGGTATTGCTACAGTAGCTACAAATCTAGCAGCCATTATGTGGTAACAGTAATATCTTTCTCTAGGGTGGCACCAGCACTGTAGTTGCATGTGTACATATTTTGAGAGTATAAAATGACTCAGAGCAGGCCTAGGTTTTGTATTTGCAAAGGCTTATTTATAACATCCATGTCGGGACTTCTGAGCTCTTGGCTAGTGGGTGTTTTGGCACTATCCCTACAGAGTCACTCTCTGATAACACAGTTCAATGACTGATTACTATTCTGTGCAGTAGAATATTTTAAAGAGGTGGGAAGCATTAACATCCAGCAAAATTTACAGAAGCCCAATAAATTTGCTCTGTTGATGGTTCTCACCTATATATGGTAGGACTCATCACCAAATACCCTTTTACATGGAAAAACATGTGTATACACTATAGCCAAGAAGCAATACAGAAACCTCTGACCTCACCCAAACAAATCAAAACATACATACATTATATACAGCACAATTTAGTCATCCATGAGATGCTTAGAAAGACAAGTTAAGCACCACAACACAACAGAAAGACAAAGCAACACAACGCAGCTTGCCCGAAGCAGTCATTTTTCAAAGAAAAATTGGCTTGACTGCCTCCATCACTGGACTAATGAACTTAAGTGCAAAACCCTTGGCGTGTTAATGAGCTATACATTGTAACCCCATCTAATGTATCGCTCTCATAAATGCTTGTAACCCTTTACGCATGCTCACTGACGTAACAAAATGATCGACTTTAGATACTGTATAAACGCAGAGGAGGCTGGAACTAATTAACCTTTGTCAATTAGGGTCACTAATTGGACTTTCATCAAACTTCTCTTACAGGCCATGCTTAGCTTTTATTCTTCGTATGCAGCAAGTGATATGTTGCAACTAAAAATACACTCAAAAGCTGAGATATGAACTTGACAGTGTGCCCGTGCATGTCACATGCATGAAATGCAATTACAGACCTGCAAAGTGCATATGTCTCCTTTTAAATGTATTTAGTTGAAACAGAAAAAGACGGATACCTAAAGAAACCTATCAGTTGCTGCTTACCAAGAATAAAAGTTACTCATGGCCTGTAAGAGAGGTTTCATAAAAGTCCAATCAGTGGCAATGGTTACTTAGTGCTAGCTTCCTCTGGTATAAATGGGAATTAGCCGTAATTTTGAAATGAACCATTCATTTTAAAAGCGCCTTTTTTTAAATCTTTCCCATAGGGCGCTGATTCTTATGGTGTCTCTTTTTGGGGGTTTTATTGGGTACAATGGCAGAAATTGTCCGAACAGACACACACACACACACACACACACACACACACACACACACACACACACACACACACACACACACACACACACACACACACACACACACACACACACACACACACACACACACACACACACACACACACACACACACACCAAGTACTGTAACTCTCCTGCATACATAACATGCATACATAAACTCAAGCAGGACACTAAATGCCCAGCCGCAAGAACTGGGGCATTTCAGTATTTAGTCATTATTCACATACACACAATGTCTATTTCCAGTCTCAACCACTCCTGCTTGCCCACAATGCAATATTCTCTCACATAAAATCATTAGCATACCTGTAATAATAGTCACTGCAGCAGTCACAGTACTGGGTAGTGTACTGGAGGTGGCCACCATGGTAATGGAGTAGGTAGCCCTTGTCATTAGTCCAGTGATGGTGGCAGTAGTGGCAGCAGCTCCGGCCATCTTTGAGCCATTATGTCCTCCATCTTGCTGCTGGTAGTAGATGATGTAACCAGTCACAGCAGGTTCTCCTGATGGAGGTGTCCAGAAGACTTGTACACTGTCCACTACATTCTGAAATATAGTCACACCAGAGGGAGGGGAGGGAGCTGGGGGGAGGGAGGGTAGAGCTCATAATGAGCTTATCATACATCCAGTATATAGAAGAAATGCATAAGTGTATGCAGTCAAGCAACAATAACAACATGCGTAACCTCTCCCTAATTTACTTTGTGGGGTTACGCATGTTGTTATTGTTGCATGCAATTATCCCCTGTCTGCATACATGAATTGTAATTCATCTTTGTAGTAGAGTGAACTCTGAGCTCTGAACTATATATAACGTTAGTCTGCCATTATCATGCATGCATAATTTCCATTTGGTTTTATCATTTCCTGCATACATAAGTTGTGTATGGTCATATCATAATCAGTTGTTCACCATGCATGCACTACTTGGGTTATTACAATTTTGTTTCTTTACTTTTTGGTGCTAGCTACCATCCCTAGCTACATCCTTCAACATTTTGAAATGTTTTTTACACTCTAATCTACCATAGACTTGACCAAGTGGTTTAGAATGGTCAGCTATAACAGAAGCCTATAGCACTAGCAAAGAAGTAATGACGATATGGCATTTAAAATAAAAAAAAACAGGACATGGATTTTATGTGTAGAACCTGACATATATTACATGTAGCTCTACCTTGCACGGCGAACTGTGCTGAACTCTCATTATTAGATGGTCTGTTATTAGCCACAGTACATGTGTAGAGTCCTTCAAGTCTCCCAGTCACAGTCAGGGTGTGGGTGTACTGTGAAGTCACACGATTATCTAGCACAGTCTCAGTTCCTTCAGTGACAGTGACAGAGTCTCTGGTCCAAGTGACATTGGTAGCAGGTCCACCAGTGGAGATACAGGTGAGGGTGAACTGAGGACTAATTCCATTCAGGTCAGAGTTCACAGTGAATGTCACACCATCAGGTATTGTGACTACTCCTAATATTTATTATATAAACAAATAATATATCCATCATTACTTCATTGACTAGTGTATACACATAGTATGTTAATGGCTGTGTGTACAGGTACAGACAACTATCAGAGAGTCGGTAGACTCTCTATGTAGGGATGGCGCCGACAGGACACGCCCATTTTCCAAAATAGAATGGCTCATAACTCCCAAACGCGGCAGTTACAAGCCCTTTTAGATACATACACGTACTCTACGAGTGATTCTGTACCCGCTAAGACCCTCAAAGTACGTAAAATACACAGCTACAATGACTTACGGAATTTGCCACACACCCCTTTTTGTATATTTTGTTCATCATCTTCTTCTTCTTCTTCTAATTCAGTTGAACTGGCCTACCGCAAAAGTGGCACAAGTACTGTCCTTGGGTTTTACATGAAACGACTCCTTTCCCTTGCGTGCGTGATCCTCGACCAAGAGAATCTTCGTCACAACTGTATAATCGCAAATTTTCCTTATTTGTCGGAAGCCATTTTCTGTGTGGTCACGTGCATTCACGTTTCATAGAAAGGTGGGGCTCAAGCGCGCGCAGGTCCACGGGAGTAGAAGCGGGTGGGGCTCGTGCGAACACAAGCAAGTAGGGATCACTCCACGTACAGAAATGGACACTGTAGATACCCAACTAAAAACTAGTGAAACAAGTGTAAAAAACATTTCATTAAAATGTTAAAGGATGTAGGGATGGTAGTGCCAAAAATTAAAGAAACAAGATTGTAATAACCCGTGTGGTGCACAGTAAACAACTCATTATGATATTATTATTGGCGAGCGTTTTTTCGTACGTACGTAAGATACGTCGTCGAATTACAGAAAGGGGGAGAGAGAACGTCGTGCCCGTGAAACTGCTGAGAAGAGGCTCGTCTGAACGGCTCGTTGAAGTTTTGCAATTACAGGGGCGGCGGCAGAGGGGGGGCAGGGGGGGCGATCGCCCCCCCAATAAAATAGGAGCTATGACGACGGAATGTGTGTTGCTGCTGCATGCACTCGATGCGTTTCAAAATGCGCTATATACTACTACACGTATATACACGCGTGCAGATTACAGCTCTATTAGCCAATCTCTTTATGCGCGCGCACAATAATTATCATCAAGCAAAATTACAAATAAATGCAAATGAAAATGTTGAAACGCCAGAATAAAATAAAAACTAAAAAACAAGTGTGAACACTATGTCAAATCCATTTGTGCCTCTGCCTGGACCAGATCCACTGGTTCCAGTCGCTGAGTCCTGTGGCGCGTGGAGCGAGATCCGCGAACACATCTGATAGCTGACCTTGCCAGTGAGAAAGCCAGACAACACCTCATCCATGTTACAACACGGTTGTAAGTTTCGTTACGTTTCATGGCGAGGGCATCAGCCAACTTCTTCACCACCACTGAAGCCTCCTGGCCCATGCCACCACAAGTAGAGAATACAAGAGGTGTGAAGGAGCCATGCTCAACTTCCTTTATCCGCTCTCCATACTCTCTCTTCTTTTCCTCCTCCATCTTTCGAAATAGAGACTTGAGGGGCTTGGACTGGTAGCTTCGCGCGTAGGGGTAAAACACCCGAATATCGAAAAATGCGTTATTGCCTTGGGTCCAGAAACCCCGCACACGGATGTCTGCTCTGGCATCTGGGTCAGTGTTGGCAGTGCTGGGTCAGTGTTGGCAGCCCATCTCTTTATTGCAAATTGCGTAATGCGTGCGTGTACGTATTAGCCTCGCGAAGCCACGCCTTCTCGGGTGAGGGCGTGGCTTCGCGAGGCCATATGTGGTATAGACAATCTCGCCCCCCCCAACTCTGAACTGCTGCCGCCGCCTCTGAATTATCACATAGTACGTAGATCGAGTAGGCGACTGTGCCCTTTGATTCATAGTCGCGCGCGCGCGAACCACAGGAAGTTACATAATAAAGGGGTGTGGCTTTAAGCCAAAAATCTCGAAGCACTAGCGCTCGGCACACCCTTCCTCTAAATCCTGTCTATACCACTGAGCTGTAACAACCTGGGCAATGAAAGGGGCCTTCAACGCACACATATCCAACCTCAAATCTTTGTCAATCTTTTCTTTATGGGTCGGTAGAGTCTGCATCAGTTAAGATATCCTGTTTACCACAGTGGAAGGGTTCAGATAGATTATTGGCAATGATGACTCTAGGATTTGTTTTAGGGTAAGCTTTCATATTCTGTAAGATACTTTTAGTTTCCTGCTCACTCTCAAATACGATAGCATTTTCCTTCTTCTTTGTGACCTCCACCAAAGGAGAGTAACCCAAATCAGTGGGCTGAAAGTAGTAGAGTAACAAATAGTTGTAATGGTTTGTCGTCAGAGGTAGATTGGCTGTGCCACTTGTCGAGAAGATGCCAGATATAGAGTGGACACTAAAATTCAGTGAGCTGGTACATTACGCCAGCATGCTACATGGTACCAACTGCTTCCGCTCTCGGAGTGAGGAAATTGTCTCTTGCAAAATGAAGGCTGAGTGCGGGGAACTGAAACCCAATCTAAAGCCACCCTGCAGAGGATTCAATTGGGACTGTTGTCTGTAAGACGGTACAGAAGCATGCACCTTCTCAAAATCCTTGCCAATGACAGATGGTAGAGTAATACCCTATAATTAGTAGGTTTTGAGAGATCCTTGCTGTTGACTTTTGGAATGGGAATAACGAGGCCATGTATAAAGGAGGCACAGAAAGAAGAATGGCATTGAAAAGCGCAGAGAAAACTGTAGGTAACCCAGAGCTACCAAACTTCAGACGCTCATTAGTGATATGGTCGGGTCCAGCAACCGTCTTTAATTGCCACGTGATTCACAGAGTAGTATAGTATATTTACTGATATCGATACACCGCACGCTCGACCCAAACTCACACTCATGGCAGCGAGAAGTACGGTGGCCGAGAAGGGCCATCCCATCCTTCCATTCTACGCGCACTTCCATTCTTCTATCCTTCTATTCTGCTATCCTTCCATGCTTCCATACTTCCATCCTTCCATTTCAGTCACGTGGTTCAAAGGTTCAAAGGTTCATTTAGCCTGGACCCATAGGGCATCGGCATGTACAATACAATACATGGCAAATTACACACAGCACACAATTCTTAAATCAGTCCAAGAGTTCTCAGAGAGCCAAAGTACTCGCTCTGTTCCATATCAGATCACCAGACCGTACAGAGACAGCATGTAGGCACGACAGAAACAGGATAGAGCCCTGACTGTTGGTTCGCCTCGAATTGGGACATCGTAGAGCGTAGTTAGAGCGTAATGGAAACTGCCGGAGGCTCTATCAAAACAACAGAGAGTGACTCACACCAGAACCAAACGCCATGTCGCTGTCCTACTTAGAAACAGCGTGTGCGCGCGCATGCGCGCGTCCATCTGTTCAATGTTTCATACGAGAAGCCCTACAAGGGGCACGAGCATACAGCAAACAAATAATAAAAGGGCATAGGCATACACACAGAAACGCACAAATAGGATACAGACTACAAAATCAGGTGTATATATACACAAATTACAAATTCAGGCATAAAAAAGCATACTGTGAGATTACAGTGCTTGATTGACTCTCACGAGCCCCTGAGTGCTGGTCGAGGTCCAGGAATCCATAGAGACCCAGCCGAACTGTGTTGGTGTAATACATAGACTGTAACCACCTCACCTCCTCCGCACCAGCTCTCAAGGTTTAGCTAGTTGCCCACGTCGAAGTCTATCACAAAAATTCAGGCATATACACTCAGCATACTGTGAGATAACAGCGCTTGATTGACTCCCACAAGCCCCTGAGTGCTGGTCGAGGTCCAGGAATCCATACAGACCCAGCCGAACTGTGTTGGTGTAATACATAGACTGGAACCACCTCACCTCCTCCGCACCAGCTCTCAAGGTTTAGCTAGTTGCCCACGTCGAAGTCTATCACATAAATTCAGGCACATATACTCAGCATACTGTGAGATGACAGCGCTTGATTGGCTCCCACAAGCCCCTGAGTACTGGTCGAGGTCCAGGAATCCTTACAGACCCAGCCGAACTGTGTTGGTGTAATACATAGACTGTAACCACCTCACCTCCTCCGCACCAGCTCTCAAGGTTTAGCTAGTTGCCCACGTCGAAGTCTATCACATAAATTCAGGCACATATACTCAGCATACTGTGAGATAACAGCGCTTGATTGACTCTCACAAGCCCCTGAGTACTGGTCGAGGTCCAGGAATCCAACGATAGAGACCCAGCCGAACTGTGTTGATGTAATACATAGACTGTAACCACCTCACCTCCTCCGCACCAGCACTCAAAGTTTAGCCAGTTGCCCACGCCGAAAAAACGAACAAATAACGAACAAATAACGAGTAGTTGAAGTTGTAGTAGAGACAGTTGAAGCCTCAGTCAGAGCGGAGACACTGTAAGCCTGCCGCCATTTTTCTCTGGGTTCATTATTGCGCATGCGCACAACCGCGTTTTTACAATTACAGGAACAGTGTACCTTGTTGCTCTTTGCATGAACGCTACCGTTGCTCCCCCCCGCACTTTCCCCGGTGTTTGTCGCGATGATCTCATTAAGTGGTATTTTTTCGAAGGATACACGTAGCGTGTCTTTACTTCGTCCACAGGATAAGTCTGTCAGTTCGTGCAATATTGTGGGGCAAGCGGCTGAATTCTACCCAGCACTGGCCTCGAAGGACAGTTCCTGGCTTAGAGTACGAACATCTATTTGTGTGAGTATACCATACTCCGTTTACTGACCAGCTGAATATGTGTATAGGAGTTGAGGAGCTCTAGTAGCTTATTACGATATCGAATGATGTTAGTGGAACAGAAGTTGGCACTTCAAATAATAATCTCTCTGTGGTTACATATCACTTTCTCTCTGTTGTGGAAGAACTCGGAGGTTGGATATCATAATATTTACTTCATGAGTGGAAAACATAGAATTTGAACAAGCATGAATTACTTTGTTTCTGCTGGAATCCCAGATGAATTGCTCTTCCTTTCGGAAGTGCAATGTTACATATATGAGTCTTTGTACTGTGTATATATTAATTAATGTGCATCATGAAACGATCCCAGTACGATAGTCATTTTGTGAGACTAGGGCAGCATATGAATGCATGTGAGAGAGTCACATCTGGCTGGCTTGGCGTAAGTGATGCTAATTGTATTAGAAGAAGCCCCTGATGAAAAACAACTTTTGTGAATAGCTAATTGGTAACGGTGTGTTTTCTGGATAGCTGTATGTACTTGCCAATTGCTATGAAAGAAAAGCGGCAGTCTATACTTTGATGCACGCATATCTTTAATCGTTACCTTCTACCTTAACTTCGTTACTTCCGACACTGCACATGCCAGAAGCTTCCGTGCTAGAAGATGCTCCTTGACACCATCGAGTCCTAGCTACTCATATTGGGGAGTGGTCAATGAATGTGCGCATGCGTTATAAACAGCACGTGGCTGAAATGGAAAGATGGAAGTATGGAAGCATGGAAGGGTAGCAGAATAGAAGGATAGAAGGATGGAAGTGCGCGCGTAGAATGGAAGGATGGGATGGCCCTTCTCGGCCACCGTAGAGAATAGGGCTAGATAAATTATTCCGGGCATAATTTGAGAATAATAGGTGCACAAAAGAATTGAGAATAATTCCGAGAATAATAGGCAGTATCTTCCAATAAGTAGGCGTGGTCCTATTCACGCATGTGCAGTAGATGCTATACGTGGTGAGAAAATGGCGTGTAGTAGCCCAGAGAAATCAGAAACGCATTCTTCCACTTCTTTTGATGAACGCAATTGGTCATCTTGAAGAAGCATCTTAGAAGACTATATGTCTACTTCAATCATGCTAGACAATATAACAAACGGCGATCGTCTCTTGGTGAAATTACTCGTTTTTTTGAGAATAGTTGAGGCATAATAGGTGTACTTAAAAGAATAATAGGTAGAAATACAAGCATAAAAGAATAGAATAATAGGCTGAAAAAAAAATTGTTTATTCACCCCTAGTAGAGAAGCGTGCTAAATGTAACTGCAGCGCGTGCGCGCGCCGTGTTGCGTAATTTCCCACGCGACTGGTTGTCTATCACAATAACCTGCCAAAACTGTACACACTGACATGTTACATAAACATGGGAGTGCTGTAATTGGGTTGCCAAAAAGTGCCTAGCATGCATTCTTTAGTACTCCTACTAGGTTAGTGTTCTGTGTATTATACGTATAACTCCATGTACTCTGAACGCATATGTCACAGACCAAAGAAAGTTTCAATAATTGACAGATGTCTCAGGTGGGCGGCTGGGCAGGTGACTAAAAAAGCGTAGATAATGCGCATGCGTATAAATAACTCGGGTAATAGCGAGCCCAATCTCGGAGAAGTAGATCTACATTTTAGCGTTTAGCACTCCTTTAGGCTAAACCTATGCAGTGAAGAGAACGACCTCTGGATGACTTTGGATGGCTTTCGCGGTAAGCAAATGACTATGAATGAAGAAGTCTGTTCCCTGTTGCGCCGAGGCCGTTTGGTACTTTCTATACGCCTACTATGTCTGAGAAATAGGGCATCACACACACACACACACACACACACACACACACACACACACACACACACACACACACACACACACACACATACACACACACACACACACACGCACACGCACACGCACACGCACACGCAGTCACGCACACGCACACGCACACGCACACGCACACGCACACGCAGTCACGCACACGCACACGCACACGCACACACACACACACACACACACACCAAGTACCTAGACTATGTGGAGTATGGAGAGGACTGCACTGTGGACTGAAATATGGACTGAACCATGGATATTACTTATTCCTCTGGGTATGTGTGTGCATGCGCAATTACCAGCACATAAGAAACAACATAATGGTAGACTGGCATCAGCTAAACTAATGGATGTTATATTACTCGTATATATTTATTGCTGCAAAATAACATACAAGGATAATAATGCGCAATTAAGGATAATGCGCTGCATGCACCTGTCAATCTAAAACACGCCAGTGACTTTAGCATAGTTCAGTGCTTGGAGGTTAAAATGTCCCCCTTGCTTGGATCCATCGCAAATAAGCCGGGACACGCGTGCGTCACTCATATATAAGGGAAGCGCCCATGCGCATAGTTACGGAGGATCCATGGGCGCTTACGGAACTAGGCAAGGCGGGGGGTCTGGGGGGGGCGCGCCCTCCCAGCCTAGGGGGGTTTGGGAGATACCCCCCATCTAGGTACTTTTGCCTCTCGTTGCCTTGGTTTGTGACGGGGCCATTACGGGCTGGCTAGGGAGTGTGGCATTTGCAATTTGATCGTAGTTCGGTCCATGGTAGTCCAGTCCATGGTCCAGTCGTTAGTCTATGGACCTAATTAATCATGTAATCTACCTTCTTCACCGTCATATAGTCCTACATAGACTGTCTCTCCAACTGATCCATCACTATCATCATGAACAGCATTAGTTGGAATAACACAGCGATATATACCATCTACAGTCTCTCCATCTTTAATAAAGTTAGTACGGCGTAGGTGAACTACCTGATTTTGACGATCCTCATAAATAGCTTTATAATTTTCTCTTTCGCTACCAAATGGCAGTCTTGTGTCACTACCAGGAGCAAACCAGTCTCCACGTCCAGGGATACCATTAGACTGCCTACGACAACATGTACTTAGGTCCGTGTGACACTGTAGAGTATCCCTAGTTTTATTCTCCCTCACTTTACTGAAGTCCACATAGGAATGGTTAGGTAGAATATCACCCCTGAAGAAAATGTGAGGATATTCAGTCTGAGACAGGACCTCCACCAGAGACCAGAGGAGACACAGCAGAACACACAACAGTGTGGCCTTTATTGCAACCATCTCTACGAAAATATCGAGGAGTGATATATATACACCTATACTAGTTAGCTAACATCTTCTGTTGCAGGAATAGCTGTCGCCACGCAATATATAATGACATGCAGTTTTGTTGGTAACTCCCTTACCTCTTTTTTCATCGGCAGCGTTCACTATGAATATTTACTCTCTGCAGGGCTGCAAAAATGAAGTGTAAAGATTCTCTTGAATGCTTTACGCCGACTGCAATGGCATGCGCAAAAGCAGCAGAAAGGGCGTGGGGTTTGCAATTGCACGCGCGCGCACAAAATTTTATAATAATGACAAAACAGTCTGAACAGAACTCACTCAACTTTCATGACTGGAAATCTCCACAATGATTCCTTTAAATACATACAAGACGTTTACGACAACAGCACCCACTGTTACTATGATGATGGCATTGTCAGAGGAGCTAGTGGAGGATATTGCACTCTCTTTTACTGAGAGATGAGAACATACTGTTATCAATTATAAATGGCCTTACCCCATATATTAAGACTAGTACACTGAGTTTGGAGAAGAAAGGAACACATTCTGAGTTGTAGAATCTGATGGACATCTCAGTTCCTTCTGTCCCATGGTGTTATGTTACCACTCTAGACTAGGCATCAACACTTGACAAACTGCAGACAACAGGTATATTCCTTACCCAGTCTACTATAAGGGAGCCGCCTGTCAGTTTAAGAGGTACCCTCCCGTCTGGCATGATATGTCACATGTATATGGTAGTTGCATATGACTGTATAATCAATGATGTCATGTCAGTGGTAATGCAGTACAGGAGTCAGTCTATTTATCCACTACTGCACTGCAATATATATAACTTCCTCTAATCTCTCACTTACCTCAGATCTGAGGTATAACAGTAGTTAGTTGCTAACCTTAACTCCATTGCATACTACAATACAGGCTTTAACCACATATATAGACCTGGGCAGGTACTAAGTGAAACCATACAAGCAACTTAGACTAACATCAATACTCACTATATAATTACAGTCTTGTAGTGTTAAATTGATGCATGGTGAAGGTTCCAGGCCCAGGCTCTTAGTGGCCACCACTGAACAGGACTAGGAAATGTCTGAGGTGAACCCTGCTACTGGAAGTCATCCAGACTCATCCTGCCTGGGAGCTAACTGTCATCCTCTTCCCACATAAGTAAATGCATATATATACATAGCCACTGATAAATTAGTACTGTGGTAAACTTCACACACAGAAGTAATGCATCCAAAAATGTTTCTAGAAAAAACTAAACAATGTATATATTCCAATTGTCATTATTTGCTAAACATGTAACAAATGTCCGTCCAGTCAAGGATCACTTCTTTTTGAAAGTTTGAGTACAGAGCAAAAGAATGAAGGTATACACCAGAATAGCCAGTCTGGTAGTGCAGCTGTGTATATACATAAACAGATTACATCATGGTTTTCAGAGTCAGTACAGCCACTCACCATAATATGTACAGCTCCTGGTTTGTGTACCCTGAGAGCCTTCACCACCTGCAACACATTGACCACTCCCTCTGTCTTACACCTCTCAATGGTGGTGACTATGGCACAGAACATGCCGGACCGACTCACAGTGTCACTGAAGGAAACACATACAGTGCATTATTCTCCACCAGACACACAGCAAAACTGGTACAGTGTGTAGCATACCTGCAGTTAGCCAAAATAGGATTGTTTCCACTCCTCCTCTGTGCCTTTCCAACTTCCTCAATCACACGAGTCAGAGTCTTGAGGTTGCACAGCAGCCATCAGGGGCCCAGTTAGTGATGTGGAACTGGCTCACTTGATGTGTCTTACCACTCTAGGAGGGAGTCCTAGTTCACTGCTCATTACTGGATAAGAGGGACTTTTACTATGGCATTGAATACTCCAAAAGACCCCAGAGAGAATCCTTCCTCCCCCAGTATCTCCACTGTGAGCTCTCAATAGGTCTGTGTGCCACTGCTGGGCCAGTACTGCAGCACACCTCCTGTGGAAAGACACACAATCATGATCACATCTGCACACAACAGCATAGCTATTCTCACCCTCTTTACTGGCCTCCATAAATTGACAAAACATTACAATCACTCCACATGCACTTCCTGTCATGGACCACCTTCCACAAATCTCTGGCAGTGGAATGCATGAGATTTTAGGCTATGATAACAGACTTCTGCTGCTTGAAGCCCTGCAATGCTGCTTGAAGCCCTGAAATCAACTACAACTGTTACAATTCTACACATTCACTTACATGAGCATCACTGGCATCAGGTGTCTCTCCTTTTAGCACAACTCGCCACTTGTCAACTACAAAACACAGATAAATGGACTAAATATAATGTATCCATATGTCTCACTTGGTAGAAAGTCCATGGTGTGATTCTTTTTTGGGTATTTTCGAACTTCAGCACATTTGGCATGATTGGGGTAAGGTCCAGGACCTAACATACATTGTTGTATGAAGAAAACTGCATACAAACATCATTTGCTCACTATCTCTTACACTCCAGCCATGTATGATTAGAGTGCAAGAGGTCATATTATAATGAGTGAACTAACGAGTTCAAGCTCTCTCTTTCCTGACTGAATCTTCTTCTGCATCTTGTTGAGTTTGGCCTTCAGATCACTATAGACTCAATTTGAGTGTCACCAAATGTGACAGCCTGAAGGACAGCATCATGAATGAACACATACTGGTCCTGTATGGAACACCACAATACCACACACACACTGGTCCTGTATGAAGCACACACACACACACACACACACACACACACACACACACACACACACACACACACACACACACACACACACACACACACACACACACACACACACACACACACACACACACATACTGGTTCTGTATGGGGCACCACAATACCACACACATATTGATTCTGTATGAAATGCCACAATACTACACACATATAGGTTCTGTATGGGACACCACAATATCCACACACATACTGGTCCTGTATGAAGCACACACACATACTGGTTCTGTATGGGGCTCCACAATATCACACACATATTAGTCCTGTATGAAACGCCATAATACTACACACATATCAAGCACCATAATACCACACACATACTGGTCCTGCATGTATGAAGCACCAGAACACACACATATGCATACTGGTCCGGTAAGAAGAACCACAATGCCAGATACATTGTACTAGTCCTAAATGGGTGATGCCACTAATTTAAAAACATCATACACATACATATATACATGAGAGGGTATAGTCCCAAATGTGTATATAGGGAACCTATATTATCTGTTATTATAACAGCAAATACTAACGTGCATTTAGAGGTACAATGTACACACAAACTTTCTCAGTATACAGTTTATGTTGGTTCAAAGCACTGGTGTGTGTATGTATCAAAGGTACATGTTGATACATACAGTGCTAGGGCTCTTCAAAAATAACATGGTCTACGGTAATGAATATACCAGAACTGAGGGAGAAAGAGACGGTGTGTGTGTGTGTGTGTGTGTGTGTGTGTGTGTGTGTGTGTGTGTGTGTGTGTGTGTGTGTGTGTGTGTGTGTGTGTGTGTGTGTGTGTGTGTGTGTGTGTGTGTGCGTGCGTGCTCTTTCACAACCCTCCTGCTGAAGGCATAGTCTGGTAGCTACTCAGGCCAGGCTGTGGAACTGAGTCACCTTCAGAGTGTGCTCAGTGCTGCCTGTAATGGATGGGGGATAATAGCTACTACATGTCCACCTACTGGTATACATCAATATCACCACACCAAGCCAGTATCTGCTGGTCAGTGATGGTGACTTCGAATGGGCTATAGGACTGGCTCCCAGTATCAGGCCATCACAGATAGCACTTGATCTTAGTGCCCTCCACCAGGTTGGTGATCATCTCTCTCCTGCCACACTAGCCCCCACAAGTCTTGGCAGTGGAACTGTACAATGGCAAACAAATTTGACGTTAACAGATGTACACAATTATGTAGGATAAGAAATGCACCTTGAGTGGCAATGAACTTCCCTAAAAGGGGTAGCGCCGGCAATTGAAGTAGTCCGGCCAACCGAACTTCGCGCGCGCATGAGCAGTTTAATACGGTGGCCGAGAAGGACCATTCCATCCTTCCATTCTACGCGGACTTCCATCCTTCCATCCTTCTATTCTTCCATACTTCTATTGTGCTATCCTTCCATGCTTCCATACTTCTATCCTTCCATTTCAGTCACGTGCTGTTTATTGCGCATGCGCACATTCATTTGCGGTACAGGGGTTTTCATAGATCTTGCCAGTGGCAGATCTAGAAAGGGGGGTGCAAAAGCTATGCGCGTGTGGCATGACCCTGCCAACAGTATGCATGTCCTAGTCTAATCGACCCGGCCAACTGTAGGTGTGTCCTGTCATAGTCAAATTGTCTGTGTTGTCATGTTATTCTGTAGATCTACCTGTCTCCACACGTCTATTCCTGTACACCTATATGCATAACTTTGTCACCCAGATACACACCACATGCCTATATCAGCCTTACTATAAAAGTGATCACCACCCTGTATGTGTGCGCTCCATTAACTTTGCATTAACTCGCATCACTACTGAACAAGCACCGCGAGCCACGCTACACGCGCGTCGGAAATTTGACGTGCCACGCCCACTTTTCGGCTAGCGCTTACGTGCAACCCTTAGCGATCTGTTTTGCTCGGTCAGGATGAGTGTGTAGAACACACGCACGCTTCTTTTATATGGCAGGGAGGTTTTGATGCCGTAGTTGCATAAGTTTGGGTGTATGCACTCCGCTTGCCAAAAAGGGGGAGTCATGCGTAAACCGACATACGCCGTTGAGCTTTGATCTTTCGAAGTGCGCATGTGCAGAATTCAAAGGGATTGCGCGCATGCGTATATCGCTTCACGCATTTGAGACGGCAAGATCTATGAAAACCGCTGTACTTCCATCCTTCCATTTCAGTCACGTGCTGTTTATTGCGCATGCGCACATTCATTGAGGCATTCCTATATGTAGCCTGGTCCCCAGGCTCTCCCCTGCGAGCGTACAGCGAACGACCTTTGAACCCGTAGTAAAATAAGAGAGGGGAGAGCCTGGTACGCGAAATCGCGTGATCCCAAATTACACAATTTCCTTACGTAGCTACCTGGCTGCCAGAGCTGTTACCTGTACGTGTATAGACGTTTGGCCGTCTTATTCGGATGCATATCGCTTTCTTTATGCCTTGGCTAGGCTATAGCTAGACATCAAGCGTGTACGTATACATGTAACGCTAGCCGTTGCACACCTGCCGCTAAGCCATAGAGTCTAGGGGTGAAGAGCTTGTGGCGTGATAAGAGGTTCATTCGCAGTAAGCTCTACTGCCTTGTACATGTACTGTTACCTGGACGTCGCTTTGCTGTCGGTTAGGCGGAAACACCGCCCACGAGGTTAATTGCCAAGTCTTTCTCTACCCTAGGGCGGTGCACGTGATTTCGTGTACCAGGCTTAGTTTACTACGGGTTCAAAGGTCGTTTGCTGTACGCTCGCAGGGGAGAGCCTGGGGACGACAGGCTACCGTATATGTAGGACATCGTCAATTTCTACAGATTGAGGCACTCCACCAGGACATTCCCCTCCACCGATATGAGTAGAACATCGTTAATTTCTGCAGAGTCCCTAAGCTCAGACGGTGTCCAACAAGGAGTGGTCACTCCCATAGACGCAATAGTCACGGCTACGACCGGGGTCACAATTTGTGACCCGCCAAAAACCTCCGTGACCCTGTGACTGTAGGCTAAAAATCTCCGTGACCCTGTGACTGTTGGCTAAAAATCGTCGTGACCCTGCGTCGATGGTTGCAAAGACGTACGACTGACATAGCTCTGTTCGAGGCCAATGTGGTGGGAATGGATATTATGTTTTATGAAGGACTGGCTCATCTGCGGTCGTAGCAGCGTGTTCAACAGTGAGACTACTCATGCTTACCCGACGCGAATGCTAGATCTATATGGGCGAAACTTATGTTAGCCAGCAGAGTAGTTGTTAGGGCCTTTTGATAGAAATAATTCAGTAAGCTCCGTTTCCATGCACTCGGTGCTGACTGTATAAATGTATTGGTCTATGTCTCCATAACTTTCTGGAGTCTTCATCACTCTGCCAATGATTCCTGACTTTTCTTTCCCTAGCAGTGCGATTATGATGCGAAACGTTGGGTCACCTAACTATTAAACTATTTCGTTAATAATAATAATAATAATAATAAATTTTAATGACTTAGAAAGCCCAAGGTGGCCATTAGTCAAAACAACAACAAAAACAACAACTATTTAGTATTTAGTAAGGGGTATGCTTCCTATAATTAAAAGACATAAATACAAACCAGGCTACTTTTCTAATTGTAGGTGTGTTGTTAGTTTCAAATAAATAACACATTTTGTCTCTGTTAGGTAAGTTGTGGAATTGTGTATTGTATTTCCCTGCTGTTTCATAGAGGCATTTCCTGAAGTGCTGCAATTCTTGACATTCAGTGATAAAATGATATTCATCATCGATACTTCCATTATTGCAGGATGTACAGAGGCGTTGTTCCAGAGGAATTGATGGTTTGTGGTATCTCCCTGTCTCTATGGCCAGACTGTGGCAGCTTGTTCGGAATTTTGCTAGTGCCACCAAATGACTCCTTTTAGTGACTCTAGTCAAATAATATTCCCACGCAAAATCTTTTTTAAATGTTCTATAAGTTCGAAGTTTATTTCCACCACTAACTCTGTTATCATCCCACAGCTGTTCTTTCCAGATATTAATAAATGATTCCTGCAAATTCCTCTTAACTTCTTTCAGAACTATTTCATTGGCATTGATACTTTGATTGTATGTGTACTTCATAATAATTTCACTTGTTGCAGTGTACCAATTGTTTCTCTTGTTTGGTGTATGTTTTAATAATGTTAGGGCTTCAGAGACTAGAGGTGGTGCATTAACATGTATTCTGATGAAATACTTGATAATTCTGTAGTAGATTCTTAACCATTGGGGGAATGTTCCTGTTTCACCATATACTGCCATATTAGATGCATTAGGAGGAAGACCTAACATTTCCTTGCAAAATTTCAGGAGAACCTTTTCTATGTCATGGAAATATTTAACACCCCAGACTTCACAACTGTACTCTAAAATAGGTTGCACCATTGCTGAATAGAGTAAGCACATAACATTTGGTGTGAATCCTCCCTTCTCCCTCGACTGTGCTCGTATCATATTTAATACCTTTAAAGCACTCTGACAGAATGTTTTGACAGCTAGAGTAAATGAGCCAGTATTAGTGAAAATTACTCCTAGGTATCGGTAGGAAAACACTTGTTGTAATGGATCCCCATTATATGACCATATAAAAGGGCATAATGAACTTGCACCTCCAAACACCAATACTTTTGTTTTGGAATGATTGACTGTCAGGGCCCATTTTGAACAGTACCCATAAAGAAGATTCAAAGAAGATTGCAAATCTTGTTGATTATTTGCCAGCAGATCGAGATCATCAGCAAACATGAGCCCAGCTACTTTCCTAGACCCCAGCATAACTCCATAACACTGCTTAATTTCATCTAATAAGTCACTTGTGAAAAGTGTAAACAAGATTGGACTGAGAGGACACCCTTGTCTGACTCCAGTATTACAGATGAAACTATCAGTATACTTTC
The DNA here is from genome assembly GCA_963970385.1 of Theonella swinhoei. Taxonomy (NCBI): domain Eukaryota; kingdom Metazoa; phylum Porifera; class Demospongiae; order Tetractinellida; family Theonellidae; genus Theonella; species Theonella swinhoei. The sequence continues at coordinate 3,317,307 of OZ019953.1, forward strand.
CACATAACTGGATGCAAGATTTTGCATTTCTATAGATGTCTATTAACAGTTTCAATAATTTCGTACTCACTCCAATAGAAGATAACTTATGCCATAACAATTGATGGTGTACTGAATCAAAGGCCTTTCTAAAATCCACAAAACAACAATATAGCTTTTGGTGCTTAATTTTGGTGTACTCGATCAACGAATTCAAAACAAAAATTGCATCAGTTGTGCTGTGGTTTGATCGAAATCCAAATTGTTCTACAGGAATAATATTATGTAACTCACCCCAGGCATACAATCTTTTAGATAGAGTGGCAAACAAAAGTTTGGCAATAACTGGGAGTAAGGTAATTCCCCTGTAATTATTAACATCCAGATTGTCTCCATTCTTTGGTATTGGAACAATAACGCCAGTACACCAACATTGAGGAATTCGACCACTTTCCAATATTTGATTGAAAAATTTTACTAATACTTGTAAAAACTGTGATGGAAGAGATTTATATATCTCATTGGCAATACCATCCTTTCCTGGTGCCTTACCACACTTCATTTGTTTTAAAACATCACTAACTTCATCAATTGATATTTCCTCATCTAGTATTTCATCATACACTTCTAAGACTGGTTGAAAAATAATTTGGTTACTTTGATTTAGTTGGTGTAAACTCTTAAAATGAGTAATCCATTATTATATCAGTGGGCAGAAAGCAGTAGGGTATTGTGCACCAGGCGAAGACGATTGAGGAATTCAATAATAAATAGCTGCAGTGGTTTGTCGTCGATCCACTCGGTACCGAGCACAACGCCCAGAAATTTATCGGGATCGGACAAAAACAGAGTAATTAAGTAGGATGAGCTTTGGAGCATGGAATTTCTGGTTTCCGCGAGGGCAGGGCAGCGAACGATGAAATGAGCTGGGTCCTCTGGCTCCAGACCACACAGTTTGCAAGTCGGTGCATATGGGGTAATGCTAGGTGGGCGAAACGGGAGGCATCTTCTTCAAGGCCGTGACAGCCAACTAAGAGTTTAATACGGAAATTGTTCCAACAAGTCAGCCTAGGGAGACCATGAGTCACCATCCAATGTGGTATGGGCTTCCCCAGACGAACAAGACAGTTGGAGAGTGGAAGATGGTCACAGGAGTCTAGGAATGCAGAGTACTCAGATGAAAGCAGAAGCCTCTTCACATATCTCTTCCAGGAGATCTTACTCCAGCCACCACTTAGAATATCAGGAATAGAGGGAAGATTGAGAGACTCGACCAGCCGATGGAGTGATGGGATAGTGCCTTTTGCTGGGGAAACTGCCAACCTCTTCTCAAAAATCAGACGAGGAAGAGAGTCAGAAGGTAGTAAGGAGAAAGAATGTGCAAATACGAGTTGTCGCTGCTGGATGATGGACTGAACACTGGGAATACCCATCAAGAACTGTAAAGCCTTGCTGTGACAACGTAGAGGCAGACCTTGAATAGTCCTTAGGATCTTACGATGCACTCTCTCGAGCATAATGATCTCAGAGCCCGTAAGAGACCACAGTTCACAACCATACAATAAAATTGGAAGGCAGAAGGATGAATACAGTCTGAACGAAGTGAAGGGATGTAGGCAGCCAAACCTCGAGCCAACTGCATTTAATGCAAAAAAAGCACTACGCCCAGATGAACAACGTTCAATTGTCCGAAGCACCGAGGATGGAGATACTGTACGGAGAATCCCCAAATGATGCTGGGAATCACACTCAGGAATAGGGGATCCACTCACTGACCATTTACGAAGGGGACGATTCTTCTTCCGTGACACCGGAGATTCACCAAATACCAGCACTGCTGACTTAGCAGCATTGAAATGATATCTCCACATAAGAGCATAATCAGAAACCATAGAGAGCATATGATGAAGGTCAGCTTCTGAACTACTAATAAGGGCAAGATCATCTGCGTACATAGGAGCACCACAATATACATTACCGATGTGTGCACCACGGCCAGAATCTGTCAGCTGGTCTAAGAGGGAATTAACATATATTGAGTACAACAGGGGAGAAAGAATAGCACCCTGACGCACCCCTTGCTGAATGCGAAAAGATCGTGAGATGCAACTGTTCCAAAGCACAGCAGAGGTAGATTGGCTGTACCATTTGTCGAGAAGATGCCAGATGTAGAGTGGACACTGAAAGTCAGCAAGCTTGTACATTAGACCAGCATGCCACACTGTATCGAATGCCCTCTTAACATCTAAAAAAGCTACAAATGCTTTCTGCTTCTGCTCTCGGATTGAGGTAATTGACTCCTGCAAAATGAAGGCTGAGTGCAGGCAACTGAACCCCGATCTAAAGCCACCCTGCAGAGGATTCAATTGGGACTGTTGTTCTGTAAGGCGATGCAGAAGCACCTTCTCAAAAACCTTGCCAATGACGGACGATAGAGTAATACCCCTATAATTAGTAGGTATTGAAAGATCCTTGTTGTTGCCTTTTGGGATAGGAATAATGAGGCCATGTTTAAAGGAAGCAGGGATATGACCAGAGAGAAGAATGGCATTGAAAAGAGCAGAAAGAACCATAGGTAACCCAGAGCCACCAAATTTCAGATGCTCGTTAGTGATATGGTCGGGTCCAGCAGCCTTCCGTAGTGGGAGAGAATGTATAATTGCAACCACCTCCTCTTCTGATACCAGGTCTGGCTCATCAGCAGGCAAAGACTGACTGCAGTGATACGCTGCAAGTATCTTCAGTTGCTCCTCCGAGAATGGTGTAGCAACAGGAGTAGCTAAAGATTCAAAGTAGGATGCCCAGACCTCAGGAATAGAGTCATGAGTGTACTCTTTACCCTCATATATCAAGCGTTGAGTGAGGGAGCCAAAGTTGGACGAGGTATGCCTCCTGATGGATTGAAAAAAACGACGAGGATCTGACATCTGAGCATCAAGAGAGGTGAAGAAGTTCTCAGCACGTGACTTCCTATGTAATCTAAGGCATGACCGAAAATGTTTCTTTGCATCTTTATATGCTTTACGAATGGGATGAGATATATTCCTTGGTCTACCAGCAACAACCCATTCCCGGAATCTGAGTTTACATCTCCTGCTAGCACATTTCAGAGTATAGTTCCAACCAGGGGAACAATGTGGTTGGAAGGATTTGGATGGAATATGAGTTGAAATGGATACCAGTATTGAAGTGAGGGAGTGGAAGAGGTCATCAATAAGGCTAGGGTTGAGTAAATGGGACGATGATGGAATGTTATGCATCAGAGAATCCAAAGATTGCTGCAGCGGTATAGTATAAAGGCGACGGATAACTTCTCTTGGGGTACTAGCCCAATTACGGGGAGTAACAGAGCAGGCATTTGTAGAAGGGGGGGAGGGGTAAATGAGGGATAATCACAGTGCAGAGCTGCAAAAACTGGGTAATGGTCAGAGATGTTCAGTGGTTCCATAATAACATAGGCAGATATAAACTTAGGCAACATAAACGATGGGCAGAGTATGTGATCTAAAGTGGACAATGTTGAATGCGCATCACTTTCATAGGTAATAGAAGATGCAGTGGTTTGTAGATGTAGATGAGTTGATATGAAATTCCACTTAGATATATAGCGGTAGAGTATTTTCCCTTGCTCATTTATCTGTGTACAGGACCTGGGTCCACCTAAATGACCTAAGTCAGCATTAAAATCACCCATGATTACAACCTCAGCACCAGGAGGTAGGAGCATTAACATGGCTTCTAATTGGTCAAGAGATTCTTTAAAAACGTCTGTACAACCGGAACGACTGGGAAGATAGACCGAGATAATGTAAAGAGTATATTGAGACACTGAAAACTTGATACCAATAATTCTGCTTGTAGCTATAGAGGTAATAGGGGAAACAAAACCATCCAACTCAGATCGCCATCCCAAAGCAACACCACCATGTCCTCTGATCAAACGTGGTACACAAAACACAGTATCCTCCTCCTCAGGTGCAGCCACCGCAATAAACTTATAATCATTGCTGAGTTGGTGAATCACACTCAAGTTGTATTCATGAAGCCAGTGCTCGGAGATGGCCATAAAATCCAAACTATAATGGCTTAGGATATGCTGTACATAATGCCAGCTCGAAATTAGACCACGAGAATTGAAACAAACGAACCTAAGTGAGTCAGGATAATCAGACTGGGGCAAATCAGACGTAGAAAGATTCGGGTGAGAAATGCTTGAGCTATTTGTACGTTCAGTAGAGTTATGTGCGGGGGAGCTATGTGCAGGGGGTTTCTGTGCAGAGGGAGTATGTGCAGGGGGATTATGTGCAGAGGAACTACATGTATGTGCGGAGAGATGGAGCTGAGAAGTACCAGCTTGCCCCTGAGACTGTAACATAAGAGGTATGGGCAAGCTGGAGGACAGAGTGGCCATTAAGAGGCCTCCTCGGGGCTGGTCAGCTGATCCAAAAAAGGAGTGGACGACCTGGTACCAGAATTGACAGCAGCTTGGCAGGTAGATGTAAGTGGTAGGTCAGCATCTGGGTCTTGATGAACCCCTATAGAAACTCCTCCTGTGGGCGGTAGACCAGAATTTAAAACTGAAGAAGTGTAAGTGACTGTTAATGAAGATGTATCGGTACTGGGAGAACTATCAGACAGGGAAGCTTTTCCAGATTGTTCTCTAGATACTTCCTGAGCATTAGTGACAGTGGATCCTGAGTGCACAGAAGAGCAGACCACATCAGATAAGACAGGGGTTGGGGCATTGACAGTGATGGGAGCTGGGTCAGCAGCAGTAGGTATAGAATCTGGGGGAATAGGAGGGCATTGTGGGTCAGCAACATCAACATGGGATCGGAAGTGCCCAGATAAAGAAGGCCTGAGAGACCAAGAAGTCTTAGCTTCCAAAATATACCAGGCATTCTCAATCTGCTGCATTACTGCAATAGGAGCCATAATTGTATACCACCATAAAACACGCGACCCTCTCTGACAGAAGGAGCCCTTAACGGTAACAGAAGGCCGATCTGCATCAGGAAGAAGGGCACAGATTGCCTTCAGAACAACTTGTGAGGAACATGACCTAGGTGTGCCCCATACCACACGAAAGGGTAGAGAATTTGCTGAATGAGAATTCTGATGAGAGAGGGAATTGGTCTTGTCAGATGAATGGAGAAACGATGGTCGACGGCGAGAATGTGTAGAACTCCTTTGGGAAGATGGAGATGTGTCTTTACATCTTTCCCTTAGCATATGTACAGTGTGTGTCAATCCAGATACCTGATCTTCAAGTGCAAGGAGACGAGCATTCACTGACGCCATGATAAGCGATTCCATCTTGGTAAGCATGGAGCTGACCTCTGCTCTAGTAACACAATCAGAGTGAGTAGAGGTAGATTGAGTATTAGCACTAGACAACACACCATCTACTTTAGAATAGACACAATTATCTATTGTAGGGGCAGATGCCTCAACAATAGTAGGTGTAGCAGCACATTCCACAGATGAGCAATGATTACCAAGGGGCAGTGGTTGGGAAAAAGGAGCAGAGGGACAGGGAGAGGAAGAGGGTAGATGCATCGGTTGCGAACATGTCGTAGGTATTTGGGTAGTGGAAATAGGAGCTGGGTGAGTAAGAGGAGCCTGGGAAGAACCAGCATTGGGATTTTTCTGTAGTGGCTTAGAACTATGCCTCCCTGGGATGGCAGAACAGTGTGAACTCCCACAAACCAGATTTTCCCTTGTTTTCCCAGATACAGATGGTTTGTTTACAGATGGCTTGTTTACAGATGGCTTGTTTACAGATGGCTTATTATTTACAGGTAGTCCTTTACAGCGATGACAATGAAACAATCTTTTTTGCAGTTCTTTGAGTCAAACGAACACACTGAAGATGGGACCACGCACAACACCTAATACACTGAACCATTGGTTTGCCATCATTGGTAGTAACTCCACACACACAAAGTACCTTGTCCTTGTCCTTGTCAGAGGAGGACGTAGAAGGAACAGATGCTTCTCTGCTCGTAGCACCAGCGACGTTAGAGGAAGGTGGGGCTGCACGCCGCACTGTGCTCATATGCCTCGGAGATAGACGAGATGCGGGGGTGGATGAAACCGCAGGACCTTGTGCGTGGGAGAGTAGACGTACCGCCATCCAGAGATCACGTGCAGAACTTCGTGACCCGTGACTGGTTATAAAAGTCGCGGTGACCCAGTGACCGTTTAGGAAAATCCTCCGTGTCCTTGTGACCGAATTGTGACCCCGGTTTTAGCCGTGACTATTACGTCTATGAGAGTGACCACCCCTTGTCCAAGAAACATCTTCTAGCGCGGAACCTTCTGGAGGTATTGGAAGTCCTAATCAAGGTAGCGAGTAAAAATATACGTGCATCAAAGTATAGAGTGCCGCTTTTATTTCATAGCTATTGCCAAGTACATACAGCTAACGAAGAGGAAACAACAGCAACGTCAACCAAGCAGCGGAAAAAAGATGCAGATCAGATCACTTGGAGTACGAAGATCAGTTGATGGTGAGATAAATGGAGTATATAGCTAGCTAGTTGCTTGACCAGTAATATATACGTGATTACGTAGTATTTACTATTGGATAATTTTCTCCAATGTTTAGATACTGATTGGGAGAATGTAACATTGCCACCGCCATAACAAGGGTATTCTAGACTGGCAGTATGTAACCTAATATTTCGTAAGGATATGACATATTCGAGAGTTCTGGAGAAGTGTGTTTCTGTGGTATTTCCTGATGATATTGATACCGCGAATTGTGAATACTATGTGGCAAATGGCCGTGTGTATCTGCAGTAAGGATATCATTCGGGTTGACAATGCAGATGGTGAGGAGCACATCCCTTGGACCCTGCAAACATACATCAAGCTGTCAACTATACGATATGCATCAAAAGTGAGGTGTACTGTGTGAAGAAGTATGTTGAAGGTATGTTGCTTTGAGGGCTAATAGGCTGTTAAGATGCTTATTTTGTGTTCTAAAAGAAACTAGTAGACATGATGATTCACAAGATGGAAGTAACAATAATGACGAGCATCAAGATCTGAATTCTCTGGCACTTGATGGTAATCAGGCTGAAGTTCCTGCTATAAATTACCTCAGTAGTCATGATGGACACTCAGCCATGAGTGCTCAGGGGGGACACACTGTTACAGATTACCTCAATAGTCAAGGGGAACTCTCTACTACAAGTGAACTCATAACTCTGGAAGAACATGCTGCTTCAGGTGAACAGGAGGGAGAGGATCTTGGTAAGCTAGATTACAGTTTGTACTGTTTCTGTCCTATCATTGTCACTGATACTGCTACAGATGACCTCGGTAGTCATTTGTACTACAAGTGAACTTGCAACTCAGGAAGGACATGCTGCTGCAGGTAAACTGGGTTCTCAGGAGGGAGGTCTTGGTAAGCTAGGTTATGGTTTCTGTCCTATCATTGGCACTGACTTTTAACTGACAGTGTGCCAGCCAGTGTTTGCTCGGTTCATTAAGAGCAGGTATGCTGAAAAGTTTTTAATGACATCGAATCTCACAAAGCCGTATGTTTTATAGTGTGAGATGGAGCTAGACCAATGTGATGATGTGTTCTACAACCCAGATAACAGAGTAATTCTTCCCGACAATCCATTGAATATGGATGTTTGGCTTGTTGGAATTCAGAATGGTATCGTAATACTCCTAGCTACCCAATTGTACAGATTGTTTTGCTCTGTAATGGTACTCACAGTGGGCACTAGAAATTTGGTGGTAGATTTGGTAAAGGACTACAACATGGAAAAGGGAGAGGTTGAGTACAAGACCCCAGAAGAAGGTATGTTGTATAACTGTGCCAAATTTTAATTTTTCCTGTCATTTTGTCTCACATTGTAGCATAGCCTCTGGACTGGAGTTGAGGTTTCACAAGAAGATTGCGTTGCTTTATTGATGTGTGTAGCTGTGGATGGTCATCATTTTGTTAAATATCAGTGGAGTGAGGACTAAAGTGAGCTGCTATGGCCAGGGTCCACATCAGCTTTGAGCTGTGTGAGGAAACAATCACTGTACCCTCCCTCCTTCCCCCACTTGTGGGTTATCTGTTACTCTCCTACACTCACTCTTTCTTCCTTACTCCAGCCTTTAGCACCCCCACTTGGTAGTCCAATACTCTGGTCCACTTCCCAACCATACAACTCTCCACATTCTGCCAGTGTTCTATTCATGAGACAAAAAGCTAAAATAGTAACAGTAGTGACATATCACCCAATGAGGCAGTAGTTCTATTTATGGACAGTGTCTCAAAATAATAACACCAATGACATCACCTGATGAGGCAGTGGTGTTTGATATCCAGTCCACACGTTGCCCTGGGAGAGAGATCTTACGTAGTCCTCGTTTTCTCCGTCACTCTTTTGCAATCTTTGCCTCTGTAGCTCTTCCTCTCCTTCTGCTGGATCTGGCAGGCCTCCTACTAACAGGTTCACTAGTCTCATCCAACCGTCTTCTTTTGCGACCACGACACACCTCTTCCTCCTCCATCTCCTCCTCCTCATTGTGTGATGGTGAAGAAGTGTGAGTGTGGAGGGTGGTGGTGGTGTGGAGGGTGAGAGAGGTTGGTTCTAATTATCTCCACATCACTTTCTGGCTCACAGCTGCGACCACACCACACACAAACACACACACACATACACACACACACACACACACACACACACACACACACACACACACACACACACACACACACACACACAGTTCACTATGCAGCTGTAAGCACCACTCTCTCTACCTCACCTATCCTCTGAGTCCACATATATAACATCTTCATCATTAGTAATATATCCACATGCTCTGGTGCTGGTTGTGGGTTGCTGGTCTCTATGTAGTGGGATGTAGTCCCTGCATGGTTCAGTGTGGTGTCTGCCACAGTGGAGCTGTCCCTGTCAGAAGTTCCCATTTGTGGTGCTAAATTGAAAGACCAAAAGAACTTGCTAACCAGTAGTCCATGTGAAAATGCAAAAACCAAAGTGCATATGTGATGATCTCAATAGAATTGCTGAATTGCTTACAGTACATTGAAGGCCAGGGGTATTGGTGGAGTACCAGTCCTCCTCCACTGAGCGGGGGACTGGTGTGGGGAGTGTGAGGATGCCCAGAGTAGAGGTGAGGGTGTGAGGGGTGAAGGGGAGGAGATCAATGAGGGGGTGGATGACACGAAGAGGAGTATCAGGCACCAGCCTAACGATGTGGGTGGGGCTTGTCAGTCCAACAAGATGAAAACGTGTGTCTGTATATGACGAAGGTCTGTCAACTAGCAGACTTATAGTTAAGGGGGGCAACCCCCCCTTCCCCCCCCTCTCAAAAGAACCCCATGCAGACTTAAACTGGTGGCTAAGCTGTTTGGCCACGTGCACAATGGTCATACTGTACTGAGCATGTCACCAAATGGTTTAGCTATCAAGGTATATAGACCTAATACAAATCATGGGGATATTTGTAGTCCATAATATACATGTACAACACTTCACAGAAATTACAGAAATATCTACATGGACACCATATCAAGGAGAGAAAATACTATACAAGGTCAAAAATTTAATGTGTTAAATGTTGGGAGGTGACATGAACAGATGAACTCTCTCTAGTACTGTCAGTTTGTCTGTTCTGGCCTCTTCTCTTACTTCTCTGTGGTCTCTGCTGTTCTCCAGCTCTTCCAGAATAAAATAGGGCTTTCTTGTCAGTTGACTTGAGTCGTCTCTCCAGTCCATCAAACAGTCTCCGTACTGTCTGGCCAGAAGTGTTGGCCAGGTTCCTCAGAGTCTGAGAGAGAGAGAGGGAGGAGGGAGGGAGATACTGTTGGAGGCACTGCGATCAATGTGCCACCAATATTGGACTTTGTATATAATGTGCATTACTTCAGACAATCCTCTTCTACTGGTGGAAATGGTGTCTCTCTCCCTGTCAATGTCGTCACCAGCACTAGGTCTGTCCTGGTCACTCTCCTGTCCCGAGGTGGAACCAGTACCAGACGGGGGCACAGCATCATCCTGTGTAAACATCAGTGATACCAACTCTTGACACCACAATAGCCCCAGTCTCACATTATGGCTTTGTGAAGTAGCAGATTCTTGCATGTACTTATGGAGAAGTCCACAAACTCCCTCAGCGTCTCCTTTGTCGCTGAAAGTAGCTATATCCAGTGCAGTCAGACCAGTCTGAAGGAGAGGGAGAGGTGAGTCTATAGAGGGGAGATTATACAGAACATAGCTTACCTTATCCTTGAGGTGAGCACTGGCTCCTGCTTTGAGGAGTGATTTTGTAGTGGTGACATCTCCTCTCTCAGCAGAGAAGAAGAGAGCTGACCATCCTGTGTTCTGTGAGGGAGGGACATGAATATGAATATTGTGTTACCCAATAATGAGTGATGTAGTCTCACATTCTCCTGAATGTCTGGGTCAATGTTTTCTCCAGTTAGGAGAATATCTGTGACCTCTGTCCTCCCACTCCTTGCTGAGATCATAAGAGCAGTGAGACCCTCCTAATATGGAATGATACATGGTGCAGTGCAGTGTCCACAGTAACTGTGTATCTCACCTGATTCTGAAGGTTCAGGTCAGCTCCTGCGCTAACCAACTCTCTTAGGGCACCAGAGTGATGTCTCACTGTAGCCAGGATCACTGCTGAGTCTCCATCCTATAGAGAGTGATGTAATCAATGTAAGCACACCTGTGTCCCTGATATGCAGAGACCATTAACTGTCACAGGTATTCTACAAATTCTCTAGTTGCCCTCCTCATACATTGCTACATTGCCCATAGATCTAGACTGGCTGAGTAGGAAATGACATTGCCACAGACATTCTGACAAACAGAACAGATCACTACATGTTTGCCACAACTCCACCTCAGACCAAGACACAAGTGGTATGTACATGTGACATACTTTATTCTGCAGGTTTAGGTCAGCTCCACTCTTCACCAGTTCTACTACTGCTTCAGTCCTTCCTCCTTTGGCTGCATACATCAATAGTGAGTATCCTTTCTGTGTAATAACAGACATGTGTAGTATAACATACACTGATGGTCACCTCCTCTGACACACAATCTCTACAGTTAGGAGAAGAAATGGACTACTGTTGTGACTAAGTGGTAGAAGGGGAACTCCCCAGGTCCCCTCTCTATCAAACTGTGCAGTGTACCTATCACTGGTACACTAGTCAGTCAGAGGTCATGATGGAAGTGGACATTAGGAATGGACTTTGTGTCAGAGTATTGACCACACCTACCAATGAACACTGCAGTGCTAAAGCCTTGATGTGTATCCATAAACGTGTGTGTGCCAATCCTTGAAAGTGCTCATGCTATTGAAATTGCATTCTAATTACATGTAACGGGCAGTATACGAAAGAGTTTTAAGGAAAAGACGGAGACTGAAGAGAAAGAAGCTCACTGCCTTACATCAAGTCATATTCCAGGTAGAGTTTAGCCTATTGTTAGCCTTTTTAGGACCCTTGGAAGGCTCTGCCATCAAAAAAGTGCGCAGACTGTCCCTACAATACCCTCGTAGGACGTCACGGGTAAGCAAATGATGCCATAACTCTTAAATGAAGCGTTTATAGGAAAATCTGTTCTTATAAAAGTCTGCTCCATGTTGCAGCAAAGCCATTTGTACATGTACCTTCCCTTAAACGTATAAGCCTACTGTGTAGTATAACATACACTGATGGTCACCTCCTCTGACACACAATCTCTACAGTCAGGAGAAGAAATGGACTACTGTTGTGACTAAGTGGTAGAAGGGGAACTCCCCAGGTCCCCTCTCTATCAAACTGTGCAGTGTACCTATCACTGGTACACTAGTCAGTCAGCTGGTGAGGTCATGATGGAAGTGGACATTAGTAAGAAGGAATGGACTTTGTGTCAGAGTATTGACCACATATTGACCATATACAGACACACACAGATACACACACACACACACACACACACACACACACACACACACACACACACACACACACACACACACACACACACACACACACACACACACACACACACAAACCAGGTACTGTAACCCTCGCTGCGCATGCGCACCGAGGGTAGAAAATGGTGATCACTGCTATATACATATGCTACAACTTGATGTGTGATAAGTAATTGTATGTAATGACATACTTCATTCTGCAAGTTAAAGTTTGCTCCATTCTTTACCAACTCTACAACAACATCAGTCTTCCCCATCCAAGCTGCTAGTTGCAATGGAGATGTTCCATTCTGTGTGATACAAGTATTATAGGCTGTATACACTGACACATATAACAGATACATTGCTACACATTTCACACAAGCATGTACGACATGTATACACGGGACTTTAGTACGCTCGATGTGCGCACTCCGAATTGTGGTTTGTAATCACCAATGCACGCATAATCCAGCTCATTATGAGCATTTTCAAAATGGTGTTGCATCCAAGCCCCTCCCTCTGCTTATTCTTACGGGGTTCAAAGGTCACAACTCGCAAAAATGCATCCGAGTGAGAGTGAACCCACAAGTAGCAAGTGGCAATTAGACACCTACATGTACATTATGTGCAGTACATGAAACTACATGCAAGTCTCTTACCTTATTCAAACTGTCCACTTTAGCCCCTCGTTGTAAGAGTAGGCGTACAGTCTGGAGGTGGCCACTGATACTGGCATAGTGCAGAGGAGTAGCACGACTCTGAAGATGACAATGCAACAAAAGTATCTAACCTTATTCCCAGCACATGATTCACACATTGTAATTTACATGATTGACTCCAAAATCTGAATATCACTTTATTCATCACTCCTTAATGCAAGTGTTAATCATGACATTACTCACAGGCCTTCATGCCACCTTACAGCCTCTTACAGTTGTCATACCATCATGGCTATACAGACATGTGCTCCATAAGGAGTACTGTATGTTGATATTCATATGAATCACTGGAGAGTACATCACCACTCCATGAGATGCTCAGGAAGGCAACACAACACGACAGAAAGACAAAGCAACACAACACAACTCGCCCAAAGCCATGACACTCGCATTTTAGGTGACGAACTTAACTATCGAGGTAGTCTAGGCTGTTGCAGAGCAGCTAAGCATACACGGCACTGATGAGGGCCAACCAGCCCATAATTAAACCACTGGTACCTACCATGCCCTCATACATCAAGGACTCCCCTCATCTTATCTCCTATTAGAAAACACCCATATCCCGAGCAACGCGATTCTAGTCATGATAGATGTATCAAGCCTCTACACGAATATCCCACAAGACGAAGGTACGGAAGCATGCTTAGAGGCAATGGAAGCTGCTGAAGCCTCACATATCCCTAGGAATGCCTTACGCCAACTCTTTGATATAGTCCTTAGGTGCAACATGTTCAGCTTCAACGGCCAAATCTACCAGCAGATCCAGGGTATGGCGATGGGGACAAAGATGGCTCCTTCATATGCTAATCTGTTCATGGACAGATGTGAACGAGCCTTCCTTGCTCAGGAACCTATCCTGCCTCTTGTCTGGAAGTATTACATAGATGACATCTTATGCATTTGGACGGGGACTAACTAGACGGTTTTTTAGATAGGCTTAACAAAGCACATATAACTCTAAGATTCACGTGGAGCATTAGAAATGAGCACATCGAGTTTCTAGACTTAAACATCTTCAAGGGAGGGAAGTTCAACACAACAAACCACCTAGATATAAGCACACACTTCAAAACCACTAACACCTTTCAATACCTGCACTTTTCCTCTTCCCACCCCAGGAGTATCTTCAAAGGACACATGAAAGGAGAAGCTATCAGGTTCTTACTTTCTAATACAGATGCACACACTTACTACAATACAATAAATACATTCAGAAAACATTTACTTCATAGAAACTACCCCCGACGCTTTGTTCACAGCATCCTTAGGAACATCACATACGACTAAGAGCTTCATACATTCCCAACCTCAACCCTGGCTCTAGCCCTAGCCCTAACCCTAGCCCTGTCTCAAACATACCTACTACCTACTCACCTTACTATACGTCATTGTCACGCCTGATAAACAAATACTGGTCCCCCATACAAAATGATCCAACTCTCTCCACTTTATTTCCTACCCTGCCCCAGCTCTGTTTCCGGAGGAACCCAACCATTGCAGATTCCTTGGTGAAAGCAGCACTTCCAAGAGCTCCACATCCCCCAACAGGTCAGGTACCCCCCATACCCATACCCAGGCTAGACTCACGCATGGTGCGATGTGCTGATAAGCATTGCAAAGTGTGCCCCAATGCTGAAGGAAGACGTATCCTATTTTTAGCGATGTTCAAAGCACCACACACTTTCCAAGAAACTTTCACATGTGCAGATACCTCTCTCATTTACTGCATTGTCTGCAGCAAATGTGAGAAACTGTACATAGGCCTAACTTCCAACAGCCTTACGGTGCACTCGGCACGCTTCTGAAACAAAGAGGCAGGTCCCCCTGTACCACCACTTTGCTAGGAAATCGCTTGACTTCCTAAGAGACCATAGGATTGTTCCACTAGAGCACTGTGAGCCAGATGCTCTACCGGAGCGAGAAGCATTTTGGATTAGGACTCTACATACACTCTTACCACATGGCCTTAATTCTGCCTATGGAAAACCTTTCTACCCCTATGACCACTCTTCCCTTTCTCTGAGTCTCTTCCCTGCAGATACTTCCTGTGCAGATTCACCCCTCACCCCTCACCCCCACAGACACTGACTCTGCATCACAATAATGTGTATTTCGCCCCCTGCCATCTCCCCACAGCGTCACTGCACACTGCGCATGGCATAGCCCTAGACGTTGTCTAGGTGAAGTAGGAGTGTTGCTCTGGAATGCCCCTGCTCTACCCTGACAACCAAGCCTTTGTCCACACACTGCCTATCCCGTATAGCACTCGCGCGCGCAATGCATTTTGTCCTGCGAAGCATCACCATTTAGTAGTTTTTGTATCACCAGTCATTCCCCCGAAGAAGGTCACCAATTACCGAAAGTACTAGGGAAGTATTATCTTATTCGACTGGTGTTTTTGCGCATGGCTACCTCCGAGCCTTTACTTCAGAGACACACGCGCAAGTCTCGGAGACTGCAAGGACAGGAGCCGCAGCAGGTCACTCCGGAGAAAGTGGTCGGGAGCATCACCAAGCCCCCCTCCGGGGGGCTCTCCCCTTGCAGGGACCACACCCCTTTTTCATGTACCTTGAACTAAGGCTCAATCATGAACTGTAATGCATTACTACTGTGAACTCAATACTACTGCACACAACCTTTGAGGGAATGTAACATACCACACCATCAGTCCTTGTCTCCACATCAGCTCCAGAGTTAAGCAGTGAGGCAACTCTCACCACATCTCCTACCACACTGGCATCCAACAGCTGACGATCCTACACATAATATAAATGTACAGACACAAACATGTAGGTCCAAATTAAGTGATGGATCAACAGTGCACTATTCTACATAACACAGAAGAACGAAAGAAAGGGAGACATCTACGCATCAATTATATTTCAAATTCCCGTTTCCATGGAGCATACGTATGATTGTAATGAAATCACGGATTTCATGTAAGCCGGTGGCAATATGGAAAATAAGGATCCACGTGTTCTGCAATCTGATTGGAGGATTCAAAGTAAGTGAGCTCTAAAACACAGTTATTTTTCAAAGAAAAACAAGCTCCTTCTCAGACCCATCAAACATCTGCTACACATACATGTACATGGACATGGACAGATGAACCGAGCACAAAGTCTAGTGTCAGACTATAATATAGTAAATCAGACATGAGAGAGATGTGACTTACAGCAGAGATCAGGTCAGATCTGTCTGGTTCATATGACATAGCATACAGTTCACGCTGTAGCTGACGAGCATACTCCTCATCCTATGGAGGAAAGATCCTCTGTTATACTGTACACCATTGATGAGTGGATGGTTGGCTACTGTCAATACTGCATGAAAAATCACTGCAAGATTACTGACAAATTCAGACATGAGAGAGATGTGACTTAGAGCAGAGATCTGGTCAGTGATCTGCGGGGGAGGACCACTGTCTGGGACATGGTCAGCTTGATCCACATCTCCACTCATCTTGTACATGAAAAAACATATCTGGTGGGGCTAGACAAGCTATATTAGTGATCCCTGGACAGCGTTGTTTCAAGCTTATTAGCTCTCATCAGCAGGGAATATGTGCAACTTGTCCAGCACACCACTGGTTTATATACACAAGGTGCACCAGAACACTAGTGGTTCAGCGGTTTCAGAACTAATGAGATTCATCCACCACATCATACCACATGTATAAATACCATCACTCCATATAATCACTCACTCTCTCAGTGACTACTTCTTGATGGAGTGGGACAGTAACTTCTCCACCTCTGTCTGGTTCATATGACATAGCATACAGTTCACGCTGTAGCTGACGAGCATACTCCTCATCCTGTGGAGGAAGGGGAGCAGTCATCGTCACCCTCAGCCCCCACAATATTACACATGTACTACTAGTACTGGGTGGACTTAGGTGCAAGAACAACAGCCTAAATCAGACATGAGAGAGACTTACAGTAGAGATCTGGTCAGTGATCTGTGGGGGAGGACCACTGTCTGGGACATGATCAGCTGGATCCACATCTCCACTCATCTTGTCAGTGACAGTGGAGGGAGACGGGCACTCCATGACATGGCCAGCTGGGTCTTCCTCCTCACTGATCTGAATGTAGAGTGACAACATGTGTACATGCATAAATACCACGATCACTCATAATACCAACATTCCATATATCACTCACTCTCTCAGTGACTGGTTCTTGATGGAGTGGGACAGTAACTTCGAATTCTCCACCTCTGTCTGGTTCATCTGACATAGCATACAGTTCACACTGTAGATAACGAGCATACTCCTCATCCTGTGGAGGAAGGAGAGGCATGATGGAAAGATCAGTCACTGCTAAAAATTTTGAGAGACACATACATTTACAATGTACATGTATATACTATAGTATGAGCAGCAAGATATGACTTACAGCAGAGATCTGGTCAGTGATCTGTGGGGGAAGACTACTCTCTGGGACATGGTCAGCTGGATCCACATCTCCACTCATCTTGTCAGTGACAGTGGAGGGAGAAGGGCCCTCCATGACATGGCCAGCTGGGTCTTCATCTGTACCAATCTGAATATAAATTAAAATGTGATTGATAGGTAGTTGTGTAGTAGAGTGAAAGTTTGCATTACACACACACACACACACACACACACACACACACACACACCAATTCATCTATGTCTTCTTGTTTAATTCTGAGGCATTGTCCATCCACCAACACACCTGTCACATCATATTCAGACAGGAAGGCAGGAGTGAGGGCAGCCAGTATCCACCCAATGCAGTCAGGAGGGAAGCAGAGTACCACCTGCACACAGCCCTTATCTATACTTTTGATAGAAACACTGTATGAGGGAAGGAATGCCGTCTCACAGAGGTCTTCTTTAAACTTCCTCACATCGTGTAGTGTGCACTGGGAAGTGCGCTTTTTCATCTTCATCACAACTGTCGAGAACTCTTCCAAAATATCTCCACTGGCTGAAATGGCAACGAGGTAGATATTGACAGGTGTGGCCTTTTCAAACCCCTCCAGTGACCTGCAGTAGTCCTGCATTCTATCCTTCTCTGCTGCATTACCAAACTTCTTGATGAGACGGAGCAGTAGGTTGTAGTTGGAGTAGTTGCAGTAGTTGTTAAGGAAATCTAACAGTTCTCGAATAGTTTTTGCATTGCGAATAGCATCTTTGCTTCGATGGAAGAATTTGGCATGAGGGGCTTTCTTTGAAAGAGGAAGAGACAAAAGGTAATCACGAAACTCTTCGATGAACTCAAAATCTTCCAACTCCTTCTTGCACAGTGCTGAGCGTGTCATGGATATCATACTTGCAAAGCTGTCTTCAAGCTGCTCTATTTCTTCCTTTACTTGTTGGAATGGGTCATTGGTGACAACTGCTGTGTGAGTGGTGGGGGCAGAGGGCTGTACAGGATCACTGGGTGCTGAGTTGGGGGTGACAGCTGCTGGGTGAGTGGCCCCAGAGGAGGGAGGTGGTACAGGATTGGACTCAGAGGTGACTGGAGATTGTGTGACGTCTGAGTCTTGGGCTGATACTGGAGGGTTGATGGGGTCAGAGGTGAGGTCGTCGGCAGCACATGTCGGAGTCTCTACATTATGTTGGATGGCTATTTCTTTAGCTAATACCTTCATTCCAATGTGCCTGAGGCCAGCAATTATCTTTCCCCAGCTAGCTTCCAGATCACCTTTATGCCATTCATGCACACAGAGAATGATAAGCATCTCTCCACTGTTGTTGCTCTTGATATTAGCCAACGTGTGGACAGGCAAGTCGAGATGGTAGAAGAGCCGCGATGTCTCGTCATCACTTAGTCCGTGAAGAGCGTTCACAACATCCTTTTCTGATGGTTTAGAGGAGGCCATGACAGTTGCAACTGTAGGTGGGTATATAGACAACATATCACACAACTCTTAACGGACATATTCACGGAAAGATGCTGGTAGAAGACATGTTGAACTTCGTGTAACAATCTATGGGGCACCATAACCATTCCAGGATGTACGCCCCGAGTCCCCCCTCGCGGTCTCAAAATGATGTTGTATCACACAATAGATTCTAGGCATTGTTTTATGGTTACATAGAGCCAGAAAGCCTACCTCGACTTGTTCGGGGGTGGGGCTGCTTCACCTCTTAGCGGTTGTTTTTCTAATTACGTCATTATTAATTTTATAGATGCGCACGCATGGTCGTGTACGGGGCTCGTTCCCAGGCCTGCGCGTGGTCTAAAAAATTATAGCACTATCTCTTCCATGCAAACTGTCCAATGGTGATGTGTTGAAACAAGGTGGGTGTGGTTTCAGGTAGAGAGAAGCCAACCTCTGCCTCTGCCACACCCATCACCATTACATTCACAGTGTCCATGGCAACACAACTATCCATTACAAGGGTGTGGTCACATAGTATAATTCTTTATCAGGAGAAGCTCCACAAAAAATACCTGCACACACGAGAGAGAGAGAGAGAGAGAGAGAGAGAGAGAGAGAGA
Organism: Theonella swinhoei; assembly: GCA_963970385.1. Taxonomy (NCBI): domain Eukaryota; kingdom Metazoa; phylum Porifera; class Demospongiae; order Tetractinellida; family Theonellidae; genus Theonella; species Theonella swinhoei. The sequence goes on from OZ019953.1 coordinate 3,336,436, forward strand.
GAGAGAGAGAGAGAGAGAGAGAGAGAGAGAGAGAGAGAGAGAGAGAGAGAGAGAGAGAGAGAGAGAGAGAGAGAGAGAGAGAGAGAGAGAGAGAGAGAGAGAGAGAGAGAATTCAAAACAAGTAGCTATGTGAATGCAGTGCATTTTTGGCAAGTGGATCGATCAAGCCCACTTAGCATAAAATTACTTATGTACAACATTACGGTATGTACAGTGCCCATCGCAAACATATATAAAAATCAGCCCGTTAACATGACTAGGTGGGCCTGCTCTGCTCGCCAATTATGCACCTTCGATACTCATTCATTTACCCATTGCTATGAACTCGATAACAGGTGTATGAGTACATAGGAATCTGACTGTTCCCCCACCATCCAGCTCCTACTCCACAATCTATGTAAACACAGTATGACACACCAACACACCTTATACCCCAAGGTTCTTACCTCACTTGGGTCAGCATGACAGAGAGCCACATACTTCCCTCTCATAGCATACATCATATCACTACAATGTACCTACATACAGTGTGGGTAATAGGGTATGAACACAACATGGTGGACTCTGCCCAAATATACCCTCCAGGAATTAATTGTAGATATCACCTGGTGATGTAGGATGTGAATGGCAAGGTCACTCCATGGTACTTGTAGCACTGGAGCCCTTTCCAGGAAGTGGGTGTGGTCACTACGTCCACTGATTAGAGAACTAAAGTGAGCTGCTAGAGCCAGGGTCCGCATCAGCTTTGAGCTGTGTTAGGAAAAGATCACTGTACCCTCCCTCCTTCCCCCTTCTGGGTTCTCTGTTACTCTCCTACACTCACTCTTTCTTCCTCACTCCAGATGCTGCCCTTAGCACTCCCACTAGTCGAAGTCCACTTCCCAACCATACAACTCTCCACATTCTGCCAGTGTTCTATTCATTAGACAAAAAGCTAAAGCAGTAGTGACATATCACCTAATGAGGCAGTAGTTCTATTTATAGACAGTGTCTACACCAATGACATCACCTGATGAGGCAGTGGTGTTGAGATTCCAGTCCACACGTTGCCCTGGGAGAGAGATCTTACGTAGTCCTCTTTTTCTCCGTCGCTCTTTTGCAATCTTTGCCTCTGTAGCTCTTCCTCTCCTTCTGCTGGATCTGGCAGGCCTCCTACTAACAGGTTCACTAGTCCCATCCAACCGTCTTCTCTTGCGACCACGACACACCTCCATCTTCTCCTCCTCATTGTGTGTGAGTGGGGAGGGTGGTTGTGGTGTGGAAGGTGGGAGGAGGTTGGTACCCTATTATCTCCACATCACTTTCTGGCTCACAGCTACGACCACACCACACACACACACACACACACACACACACACACACACACACACACACACACACACACACACACACACACACACACACACACACACACACACACACACACACACACACACACACACACAAACACACACACAAACACACCAATTCATCTTTGTCTTCTAGTTTAATTCTAAGGTGTTGTCCATCCACCAACACACTTGTCACATCATGCATGTTCACACAGGAAGGCAGGAGTGAGGGCAGCCAGTATCCACCCAATGCAGTCAGGAGGGAAGCAGAGTACCATCTGCACACAGCCCTTATCTACACTTTTGATAGAAACACTGTATGAGGGAAGGAATGCCGTCTCACAGAGGTCTTCTTTAAACTTTCTCACATCGTGTAGTGTGCACTGGGAAGTGCACTTTTCCATCTTCATCACAACTGTCGAGAACTCTTCCAACATATTTTCACTGTCTTTAATGGCAACGAGGTAGATATTGACAGGTGTGGCCTTTTCAAACCTCTCCAGTGACCTGCAGTAGTCCTGCATTCTATCCTTCTCTGCTGCATTACCAAACTTCTTGATGAGATGAAGCAATAAGTCATAGTTGGAGTAGTTGCAGTAGTTGCTGAGGAATTCTAAAAGTTCTCGAATAGTTTTCGCATTGCAAATAGCATCTCTGCTTCGATGGAAGAATTTGACATGAGGGGCTTTCTTTGAAAGAGGAAGAAACAAAAGGTAATCACGAAACTCTTCAATGAACTCGGAATCTTCCGACTCCTTCTTGCACAGTGCTGAGCATGTCATGGATATCATACTTGCAAAGCTGTCTTCAAGCTGCTCTATTTCTTCCTTTACTTGTTGTAATGGGTCATTGGTGACAGCTGCTGTGTGAGTGGTGGGGGCAGAGGGCTGTACAGGATCACTGGGAGCTGAGTTGGGGGTGATGGCTGCTGGGTGAGTGGTGGAGACCACAAAGGAGGGAGGTGGTACAGTATTGGACTCAGAGATGACTGGGGATTGTGTGATGTCTGAGTCTTGGGCTCATACTGGAGGGTTGGTGGGGTCAGAGGTGAGGTTGTCAGCAACAGATGTCGGAGTCTCTACGTTATGTTCAGTAGCCAACTGTTCAGCCAGGACTCTCAGACCAATATGTCTGAGACCAGCAACTATCTTCCCCCAGCTGACATCCAGCTCACATTTAAACCACTCGTCCACACAGTGAATGGTAAAGGTCCCTTCATGGTTGGTCTTGATATTGGTGAGAGTATGAAGTGGGATACTGAAATGGTGGAAGAGTTTTGTCGTCTCGTCATCATTCAGTGTTTGCAGAGCATCTACAACGTCTTTTGGTGACGGTTTAGAGGAAGCCATGACACCAACTGTAGGCACATATAAACAAGTTACGTAAATAATATCACAACCAAGGGATCTGACAAGGGCAGAAATCCTTCAATGGAAATCACAACATGAAATCAGAATCAGGCCTTCACTAGGTTGTAAACATCCGTATACTAATGGTTTGGTAACTTCCGCATATTTCCGTATACTACACTTTTCTAACTGGAAATCACAGCTACCGTCCACTGAAATCATGTCTGATTTAGAAATCTATGGGGCGCCAAACAGGACAAAATGCCACATTACGTGTTCGCCGTCTTTTATTGCATTGTCTACGAGTCCGATATGCTAAGTAGGAGTCCAAGTAGGAGTCGGATATATTAATTAAGTAGGAGTCCGATATACTAAGTAGGAGTCCGATATAGTAAATAGGAGTCAGATATGCTGAGTAGGAGTCCAATATGCTAAGTAGGAGTCCGATATGCTAAGTAAGAGTCCTATAGACTAAGAGTCGGTAATAAGACCAGGGGCGTAACTAGGATTGAATCCTGGGGGTGGCTTATTCCATATGAGCTCATACGCGTATGACCGCTAACTACGCGCGATCGCGCAGTACTGTGAACGCGCATGCCTATGCTTTCATCTATCCCGCGCGTTTTTACAAGACCAAAAAATCGACGAGGCAACGGCGCTACCTGATTCGGTCTCGGTACTGCCTTATATATACTTCTTGCTGTTTGTGCTCTTGCTTGCGGTTAGCGGGTTGTTACCCCTACGCTATACTGCGCTCGCTCGCAGCTAAGCCTAATGAATTATTCATAAGGTCAAAAACAGGGGAGGCAACTGCCTCCTCTGCCTCATATCAGTGGCGTAGCTACGGTAGGGCCAGGTAGGGCCTGTGCCCTACCAAAAATCGATGCAAACATTGATGCATCGAATTTCGCGCGCACTCGTACTTACTGCACTGCTCAATGCGTCGCCGCGCCGCGCGTGGTAGATATACAGTGGAATCTCCCATAACGGACCCTCCGAGAAGCGGACACCCACGCTACAACCGACACTTGCCGTGTTACAGATTGAAAATACCATAGCTGTAATACATTAGCAACCTCCGAGAAGCGGACGCTTCCCGATTCCGGACAGCGGACAAAACCTTTGCGCCGAACGGCGCTCCACCATGCATTTTTGTCTCTAAATAGCGGACACCCGGAAGCCACTCCCCTAAAATTGCAAAGTTGCGCTTGCGCAGTACGGCGCTATGTACGAGCGCAACGTCATGTGTATACAGCAAAACCTCACACGCGTTACACAGGTATTACACGTAACGAAAATTGCGGTAGGACCCGACCTAAGGACCCACGCCTAAGGTGCGCTTTTCCCCTAAGTGCACACGCGCCGCGCACGCGCGCTCTCCGTCATTTTTTGCGTGCTACTGAGTAGTACTCTTTTCTTTTCATAATGTGGAATAATAATATTTAGTTTAGACACGAACTCGAAGTGGAGCGTTAAGTTTCCCGGTCATAACGGTACGTGAGATGTCACACAGTTGTCACATAAATACACTTTCCAGCTATCTACCATTACCAGTCATTAGAGTCAATAGGCAATAATGACAATTAGAGATGGAAAGAGCATGCAGTAATTTTGCTGAGGGTTTCAATAATGTAACTTTAAATTGAAGAAGATACAGGCAGTTTTACTTGACAATGCACCACATAAAATGTAAAATAAAGACTCAGATGTATAGCTTTCAATCCACTTCTATCATGTACATCAGTAAAACACCCACCTTGATATTACCTATTCCATAGAAATCAGGTTCTGATCACAACAGCATTATAATAGGGTATATAATAGGATTTCAAACATAAATCACTCAAGCTTCCAGGTAAAATAGTAACATGTTTACACATAAAAGGTAAATCCTCTACATCTAAAAGCCAAATCCTCTACATCTAAGACAATCTATATGCAATTCACCCACGTACTAACTGGTGAATATAAAACATGTTTACCTATTAATTGACAATATTGAAAGGTGCATGATTATATGATGTTTAGTTTAGTGCGAGGAATTCAATTAAGGACTGTGAGTACTAGGAATGTGGATTTGAGGTACCTTGTCTTCATTTAATCCACTGAGTATTGTGTCTGATAATCGCATAATCACGCATTTTTCATAAGTCAATCAATAAGCAATCATAATAATAATTTGACCCACACTTGCAGTTCAAATATAGTAACTAAATGCATTGAAACTCTGTTTGTAGATTCACCAGCTAGTGGGGAAGTTACATACAGAGTTTCACTCTGCTACTCATTAACATAGATATAGAGCATTTGGTTTAATGTCAAGCATTCAATTAGGGACCCAAAGTATTAACTTGAGGTATCTTATCTTCTTCAATGCACTTTAAATCCACTCTAAAGGTGCTGATAATCATATAATCAGCACCTTTCTTCTGTTAATCAATAAGCAAACATATGATAATTTGACCCAAGGACCCACACCTGCAGTTCGAATATAGTTTAACTAAATGCACTGAAACTCGGTTTTTAGATTCACCAGTTAGTGGGGAAGTAGCATAAAGAGTTTCACTACAGTACTCATTACTGTAGAATTAGAGCATTTGGTTTCAGGTAAAGCATTGAAATAGGGACCCAAAGCAATTGGGATATGGATTTGAGGAACCTCATCTTCTTTAACACACTCGAAAGCATTGTGTCAGATGATCACAAATCATGCAATTCACATCAGTCAATAAGCAATTTATCCAAGGACCCACACCTCCATTTCAAGTAATATCTATCTAAGTGCAGTAAAATTCTCATAATGCATTTAGTAAACAGCAGGTGTGGTTCCATAGCTCAATTATTGCATGTCTGCTGTTTGGTCGAATGCTGAAAGGTGCATGATCATGTGGTCGTCAGACACAATACTCAATGCTTTAGAGTGGACTTAAAGTGCATTGAACTTTGGGTGCCTAATTGAATGCCTCACATAAAACCAAATGCTCTACATCTATTGCAATGTCTAGTCGAGTAAAACTCTGTATGCAACTTTCCCACTCACTGGTTAATCTAAAACAGCGTTTCAGTAAAACTCTACTCGAACTGCAGGTGTTGGGTCCTTGGGTGAAATTATTATTATGTTTGCTTATTGTTTGACTGATTATGTGTCATCAGACACAATATTTGATGCTTTAAAGTAAATTTAAAGTGCATTGAAGAAGATGAGGTACCTCAAATCCACTTTCTAAGTGCTTTGGGTCCCTAATGAATGCTCTACATCTATTGTAAGGAGTAGTCAAGTGACACTCTGTATGAAACTTCCCACTAACTGGTGAATTTGAAAACAGTGTTTCAACTTGCTGCATTTATTGTAATGAGTAGTCAAGGGAAATTCTGCATGCAGCTTCACTTGTAACTGGTGAATCTGAAAACAGAGTTTCAATGCATTCAGTTAAACTATACTCGAACTGTGGGTGTGGGTCCTTGGGTCAAATTATTCCACGTTTACTTATTGATTGACTACGGAATGGTGCATGCACCTTTGTGAACACAATACTCAATGCTTTAAAGTGCATTGAAGAAGATAAGATACCTCAAATCTGCATTCCAGGTGCTTTGGGTCCCTAATGGAATGCTTCATATGAAACAAAGTGCTCTATATCTATGGTAATGAGTAGCAGAGTGAAACAAGGTATGCAACTTTCCCACTAACTGGTGAATCTAAAAACAGAATTTCAATGCGTTAAGTTAAATTATACTTCAATTGTAGGTGTGGGTCCTTGGATCAGATTATTACATGTTTGCTTAATGATTGACTGATGAAAAGTGCATTATTATGTGGTCATCACACACAATACGCAATGCTTTAGAGTGGATTTAATGTGCATTGAAGAAGATGAGGTACCTCATATCCACATTCCCGGTACTTTGGGTCCTTAATATAATGCTTCACATAAACCCAAATGCTCTACATTTATTGTAATGAGTAGTCAAGGGAAATTCTGTATGCAACTTCAATTGTAACTGGTGAATCAGAAAACAGAGTTTCAATGCATTCAGTTAAACTATACTCGAACTGTGGGTGTGGGTCCTTGGGTCAAATTATTCCACGTTTACTTATTGATTGACTACGGAATGGTGCATACCTTTGTGATCATTAGACACAATACTCAATGCTTTAAAGTGCATCGAAGAAGATAAGATACCTCAAATCTGCATTCCAGGTACTTTGGGTCCCTAATGGAATGCTTCATATGAAACAAAGTGCTCTACATCTATGGTAATGAGTAGCAGAGTGAAACAATGCCTGCAACTTTCCCACTAACTGGTGAATCTAAAAACAGAATTTCAATGCGTTAAGTTAAATTATACTTCAATTGTAGGTGTGGGTCCTTGGATCAGATTATTACATGTTTGCTTAATGATTGACTGATGAAAAGTGCATTATTATGTGGTCATCAGACACAATACGCAATGCTTTAGAGTGGATTTAATGTGCATTGAAGAAGATGAGGTACCTCATATCCGGATTCCCGGTAGTTTTGGTCCCTAATGAAATGCTTCATATGAAACCAAATGCTCTACAACTATTGTAATCGATAGTCAATTGAAATTCTCTATGCAACTTACCCACTCACTGATGAATCAAACAAACGGAGTTTAATGCATTCAGTTAAACTATACTCGAACTGCAGGTGTGGGTCCTTGGGTCAAATTATTCCACGTTTACTTATTGATTGACTGATGAAAAGTGCATTATTATATGGTCATCAGACACAATACGCAATGCTTTAGAGTGGATTTAATGTGCATTGAAGAAGATTAGTTACCTCATATCCACATTCCCGGTACTTTGGGTCCTTAATATAATGCTTCACATGAAACCAAATGCTCTACATTTATTGTAATGAGTAGTCAAGGAAAATTCTGTATGCAACTTCAATTGTAACTGGTGAATCTGAAAACAGAGTTTCAATGCATTCAGTTAAACTATACTCGAACTGTGGGTATGGGTCCTTGGGTCAAATTATTCCATGTTTACTTATTGATTGACTACGGAATGTTGCATACCTTTGTGATCATTAGACACAATACTCAATGCTTTAAAGTGCATACCTCAAATATGCATTCCAGGTATTTTGGGTCCCTAATGGAATGCTTCATATGAAACAAAGTGCTCTACATCTATGGTAATGAGTAGCAGAGTGAAACAATGCCTGCAACTTTCCCACTAACTGGTGAATCTAAAAACAGAATTTCAATGCGTTAAGTGAAATTATACTTCAATTGTAGGTGTGGGTCCTTGGATCAGATTATTACATGTTTGCTTAATGATTGACTGATGAAAAGTGCATTATTATGTGGTCATCAGACACAATACGCAATGCTTTAGAGTGGATTTAATGTGCATTGAGACACACATTTACTTATTGATTGACTGATGAAAAGTGCATTATTATATGACAATACGCAATGCTTTAGAGTGGATTTAATGTGCATTGAAGAAGATGAGGTACCTCATATCCACATTCCCGGTACTTTGGGTCCTTAATATAATGCTTCACATAAAACCAAATGTTCTACATTTATTGTAATGAGTAGTCAAGGAAAATTCTGTATGCAACTTCAATTGTAACTGGTGAATCTGAAAACAGAGTTTCAATGCATTCAGTTAAACTATACTCGAACTGTGGGTGTGGGTCCTTAGGTCAGATTATTCCACGTTTACTTATTGATTGACTACGGAATGGTGCATACCTTTGTGATCATTAGACACAATACTCAATGCTTTAAAGTGCATCGAAGAAGATAAGATACCTCAAATCTGCATTCCAGGTACTTTGGATCCCTAATGGAATGCTTCATATGAAACAAAGTGCTCTACATCTATGGTAATGAGTAGCAGAGTGAAACAATGCCTGCAACTTTCCCACTAACTGGTGAATCTAAAAACAGAATTTCAATGCGTTAAGTTAAATTATACTTCAATTGTAGGTGTGGGTCCTTGGATCAGATTATTACATGTTTGCTTAATGATTGACTGATGAAAAGTGCATTATTATGTGGTCATCAGACACAATACGCATTGCTTTAGAGTGGATTTAATGTGCATTGAAGAAGATGAGGTACCTCATATCCACATTTCTGGTAGTTTTGGTCCCTAATGAAATGCTTCAAATGAAACCAAATGCTCTACAACTATTGTAATCGATAGTCAATTGAAATTCTCTATGCAACTTACCCACTCACTGGTGAACAAACAAACGGAGTTTAATGCATTCAGTTAAACTATACTCGAACTGCAGGTGTGGGTCCTTGGGTCAAATTATTCCACGTTTGCTCATTGATTGACTGATGAAAAGTGCATTATTATGTGGTCATCAGACACAATACGCAATGCTTTAGAGTGGATTTAATGTGCATTGAAGAAGATAAGGTACCTCATATCCACATTCCCGATACTTTGGGTCCTTAATATAATGCTTCACATGAAACCAAATGCTCTACATTTATTGTAATGAGTAGTCAAGGGGAATTCTGTATGCAACTTCAATTGTAACTGGTGAATCTGAAAACAGAGTTTCAATGCATTCAGTTAAACTATACTCGAACTGTGGGTGTGGGTCCTTGGGTCAAATTATTCCACGTTTACTTATTGATTGACTACGGAATGGTGCATACCTTTGTGATCATTAGACACAATACTCAATGCTTTAGAGTGAATTTAAGGTGCATCGAAGAAGATGAGGTACCTCAAATCTGCATTCCAGGTACTTTGGGTCCCTAATGGAATGCTTCATATGAAACAAAGTGCTCTACATCTATGGTAATGAGTAGCAGAGTGAAACTATGTATGCAACTTTCCCACTGACTAGTGAATCTAGAAACAGAATTTCAATGCGTTAAGTTAAATTATACTTCAATTGTAGGTGTGGGTCCTTGGATCAGATTATTACACGTTTGCTTAATGATTGACTGATGAAAAGTGCATTATATTTAGAGTGGATTTAATGTGCATTGAAGAAGATGAGGTACCTCATATCCACATTCCCGGTAGTTTTGGTCCTTAATGAAATGCTTCATATGAAACCAAATGCTCTACAACTATTGTAATCGATAGTCAATTGAAATTCTCTATGCAACTTACCCACTCACTGGTGAATCAAAGAAACGGAGTTTAATGCATTCAGTTAAACTATACTCGAACTGCAGGTGTGGGTCCTTGGATCAAATTATTCCACGTTTACTTATTGATTGACTGATGAAAAGTACATTTTTATATGGTCATCAGACACAATACGCAATGCTTTAGAGTGGATTTAATGTGCATTGAAGGAGATGAGGTACCTCATATCCACATTCCCAGTACTTTGTGTCCATAATATAATGCTTCACATGAAACCAAATGCTTAGTAAAGCATTGCGTATTGTGTCAGATGACCACATAATAATGCTCTTTTCAGCTGTCAAATCAATAAGCAAATGTGGTTTGTGATTTGAGATATGTTATCTTCTTCAATGCACTTTAAAGCATTGAGTATTGTGTCTAATGATCACAAAAGTATGCACCATTCCGTAGTCAATCAATAAGTTAACGTGGAATAATATGACCCAGGACCAAAACCCACAGTTCGAGTATAGTTTAACTGAATGCATTGAAACTCTGTTTTCAGATTCACCAGTTACAAGTGAAGTTGCATACAGAATTTCCCTTGACTACTCATTACAATAAATGTAGAGCATTTGGTTTTATGTGAAGCATTATATTAAGGACCCAAAGTACCGGCAATGTGGATATGAGGTACCTCATCTTCTTCAATGCACATTAAATCCAAAGATAAGATACCTCAAATCTTATCTTTTGGAAGCATTTCATTAGGGACCAAAACTACCGGGAATCCGGATATGAGGTAAACGTGGAATAATTTGACCCAAGGACCCACACCTGCAGTTCGAGTATAGTTTAACTGAATGCATTAAACTCCGTTTGTTTGATTCATCAGTGAGTGGGTAAGTTGCATAGAGAATTTCAATTGACTATCGATTACAATAGTTGTAGAGCATTTGGTTTCATTTGAAGCATTTCATTAGGGACCAAAACTACCAGAAATGTGGATATGAGGTACCTCATCTTCTTCAATGCACATTAAATCCACTCTAAAGCAATGCGTATTGTGTCTGATGACCACATAATAATGCACTTTTCATCAGTCAATCATTAAGCAAACATGTAATAATCTGATCCAAGGACCCACACCTACAATTGAAGTATAATTTAACTTAACGCATTGAAATTCTGTTTTTAGATTCACCAGTTAGTGGGAAAGTTGCAGGCATTGTTTCACTCTGCTACTCATTACCATAGATGTAGAGCACTTTGTTTCATATGAAGCATTCCATTAGGGATCCAAAGTACCTGGAATGCAGATTTGAGGTATCTTATCTTCTTCGATGCACTTTAAAGCATTGAGTATTGTGTCTAATGATCACAAAGGTATGCACCATTCCGTAGTCAATCAATAAGTAAACGTGGAATAATCTGACCTAAGGACCCACACCCACAGTTCGAGTATAGTTTAACTGAATGCATTGAAACTCTGTTTTCAGATTCACCAGTTACAATTGAAGTTGCATACAGAATTTTCCTTGACTACTCATTACAATAAATGTAGAACATTTGGTTTTATGTGAAGCATTATATTAAGGACCCAAAGTACCGGGAATGTGGATATGAGGTACCTCATCTTCTTCAATGCACATTAAATCCACTCTAAAGCATTGCGTATTGTCATATAATAATGCACTTTTCATCAGTCAATCAATAAGTAAATGTGTGTCTCAATGCACATTAAATCCACTCTAAAGCATTGCGTATTGTGTCTGATGACCACATAATAATGCACTTTTCATCAGTCAATCATTAAGCAAACATGTAATAATCTGATCCAAGGACCCACACCTACAATTGAAGTATAATTTCACTTAACGCATTGAAATTCTGTTTTTAGATTCACCAGTTAGTGGGAAAGTTGCAGGCATTGTTTCACTCTGCTACTCATTACCATAGATGTAGAGCACTTTGTTTCATATGAAGCATTCCATTAGGGACCCAAAATACCTGGAATGCATATTTGAGGTATGCACTTTAAAGCATTGAGTATTGTGTCTAATGATCACAAAGGTATGCAACATTCCGTAGTCAATCAATAAGTAAACATGGAATAATTTGACCCAAGGACCCACACCCACAGTTCGAGTATAGTTTAACTGAATGCATTGAAACTCTGTTTTCAGATTCACCAGTTACAATTGAAGTTGCATACAGAATTTTCCTTGACTACTCATTACAATAAATGTAGAGCATTTGGTTTCATGTGAAGCATTATATTAAGGACCCAAAGTACCGGGAATGTGGATATGAGGTAACTAATCTTCTTCAATGCACATTAAATCCACTCTAAAGCATTGCGTATTGTGTCTGATGACCATATAATAATGCACTTTTCATCAGTCAATCAATAAGTAAACGTGGAATAATTTGACCCAAGGACCCACACCTGCAGTTCGAGTATAGTTTAACTGAATGCATTAAACTCCGTTTGTTTGATTCATCAGTGAGTGGGTAAGTTGCATAGAGAATTTCAATTGACTATCGATTACAATAGTTGTAGAGCATTTGGTTTCATATGAAGCATTTCATTAGGGACCAAAACTACCGGGAATCCGGATATGAGGTACCTCATCTTCTTCAATGCACATTAAATCCACTCTAAAGCATTGCGTATTGTGTCTGATGACCACATAATAATGCACTTTTCATCAGTCAATCATTAAGCAAACATGTAATAATCTGATCCAAGGACCCACACCTACAATTGAAGTATAATTTAACTTAACGCATTGAAATTCTGTTTTTAGATTCACCAGTTAGTGGGAAAGTTGCATGCATTGTTTCACTCTGCTACTCATTACCATAGATGTAGAGCACTTTGTTTCATATGAAGCATTCCATTAGGGACCCAAAGTACCTGGAATGCAGATTTGAGGTATCTTATCTTCTTCGATGCACTTTAAAGCATTGAGTATTGTGTCTAATGATCACAAAGGTATGCACCATTCCGTAGTCAATCAATAAGTAACCGTGGAATAATTTGACCCAAGGACCCACACCCACAGTTCGAGTATAGTTTAACTGAATGCATTGAAACTCTGTTTTCAGATTCACCAGTTACAATTGAAGTTGCATACACAATTTTCCTTGACTACTCTTTACAATAAATGTAGAGCATTTGGTTTCATGTGAAGCATTATATTAAGGACCCAAAGTACCGGGAATGTGGATATGAGGTACCTCATCTTCTTCAATGCACATTAAATCCACTCTAAAGCATTGCGTATTGTGTCTGATGACATATAAAAATGTACTTTTCATCAGTCAATCAATAAGTAAACGTGGAATAATTTGGCCCAAGCACCCACACCTGCAGTTCGAGTATAGTTTAACTGAATGCATTAAACTCCGTTTCTTTGATTCACCAGTGAGTGGGTAAGTTGCATAGACAATTTCAATTGACTATCGATTACAATAGTTGTAGAGCATTTGGTTTCATATGAAGCATTTCATTAGGGACCAAAATTACCGGGAATGTGGATATGAGGTACCTCATCTTCTTCAATGCACATTAAATCCACTCTAAAGCATTGCGTATTGTGTCTGATGACCACATAATAATGCACTTTCATCAGTCAATCATTAAGCAAACATGTAATAATCTGATCCAAGGACCCACACCTACAATTATAGTATAATTTAACTTAACGCATTGAAATTCTGTTTTCAGATTCACCAGTTAGTGGGAAAGTTGCATACATTGTTTCACTCTGCTACTCATTACCATAGATGTAGAGCACTTTGTTTCATATGAAGCATTCCATTAGGGACCCAAAGTACCTGGAATGCAGATTTGAGGTATCTTATCTTCTTCAATGCACTTTAAAGCATTGAGTATTGTGTCTAATGATCACAAAAGTACGTATTCACCATTCCGTAGTCAATCAATAAGTAAACGTGGAATAATCTGACCTAAGGACCCACACCCACAGTTCGAGTATTGTTTAACTGAATGCATTGGAACTCTGTTTTCAGATTCACCAGTTACAAGTGAAGTTGCATACAGAATTTCCCTTGACTACTCATTACAATAAATGTAGAGCATTTGGTTTTATGTGAAGCATTATATTAAGGACCCAAAGTACCGGGAATGTGGATATGAGGTACCTCATCTTCTTCAATGCACATTAAATCCACTCTAAAGCATTGCGTATTGTGTCTGATGACCACATAATAATGCACTTTTCATCAGTCAATCACTAAGCAAACGTGTAATAATCTGATCCAAGGACCCACACCTACAATTGAAGTATAATTTAACTTAACGCATTGAAATTCTGTTTTCAGATTCACCAGTTAGTGGGAAAGTTGCATGCATTGTTTCACTCTGTTACTCATTACCATAGATGTAGAGCACTTTGTTTCATATGAAGCATTCCATTAGGGACCCAAAGTACCTGGAATGCAGATTTGAGGTATCTTATCTTCTTCAATGCACTTTAAAGCATTGAGTATTGTGTCTAATGATCACAAAGGTATGCACCATTCCGTAGTCAATCAATAAGTAAACGTGGAATAATTTGACCCAAGGACCCACACCCACAGTTCGAGTATAGTTTAACGGAATGCATTGAAACTCTGTTTTCTGATTCACCAGTCACAAGTGAAATTGCATACAGAATTTTCCTTGACTACTCATTACAATAAATGTAGAGCATTTGGTTTTATGTGAAGGATTATATTAAGGACCCAAAGTACCGGAAATGTGGATATGAGGTACCTCATCTTCTTCAATGCACATTAAATCCACTCTAAAGCATTGCGTATTGTGTCTGATGACCACATAATAATGCACTTTTCATCAGTCAATCAATAAGCAAACGTGGAATAATTTGACCCAAGGACCCACACCTGCAGTTCGAGTATATAGAGTTTAACTGAATGCATTAAACTCGGTTTGTTTGATTCACAAGTGAGTGGGTAAGTTGCATAGAGAATTTCAAATGACTATCGATTACAATAGTTGTAGAGCATTTGGTTTCATATTATGAAGCATTCATTAGGGACCAAAACTACCGGGAATGTGGATATGAGGTACCTCATCTTCTTCAATGCGCATTAAATCCACTCTAAAGCATTGCGTATTGTGTCTGATGACCACATAATAATGCACTTTTCATCAGTCAATCATTAAGCAAACGTGTAATAATCTGATCCAAGGACCCACACCTACAATTGAAGTATAATTTAACTTAACGCATTGAAATTCTGTTTTCAGATTCACCAGTTAGTGGGAAAGTTGCAGGCATTGTTTCACTCTGCTACTCATTACCATAGATGTAGAGCACTTTGTTTCATATGAAGCATTCCATTAGGGACCCAAAGTACCTGGAATGCAGATTTGAGGTATCTTATCTTCTTCGATGCACTTTAAAGCATTGAGTATTGTGTCTAATGATCACAAAGGTATGCAACATTCCGTAGTCAATCAATAAGTAACCGTGGAATAATTTGACCCAAGGACCCACACCCACAGTTCGAGTATAGTTTAACTGAATGCATTGAAACTCTGTTTTCTGATTCACCAGTTACAATTGAAGTTGCATACAGAATTTTCCTTGACTACTCATTACAATAAATGTAGAGCATTTGGTTTTATGTGAAGCATTATATTAAGGTCCCAAAGTACCGGGAATGTGGATATGAGGTACCTCATCTTCTTCAATGCACATTAAATCCACTCTAAAGCATTGCGTATTGTGTCTGATGACCACATAATAATGCACTTTTCATCAGTCAATCATTAAGCAAACGTGTAATAATCTGATCCAAGGACCCACACCTACAATTGAAGTATAATTTAACTTAACGCATTGAAATTCTGTTTCTAGATTCACCAGTTAGTGGGAAAGTTGCATACATTGTTTCACTCTGCTACTCATTACCATAGATGTAGAGCACTTTGTTTCATATGAAGCATTCCATTAGGGACCCAAAGTACCTGGAATGCAGATTTGAGGTACCTCATCTTCTTCGATGCACCTTAAATTCACTCTAAAGCATTGCGTATTGTGTCAGATGACCACATAATAATGCACTTTTCAGCCGTCAATCAATAAGCAAATGTGGTTTGTGATTTGAGATATGTTATCTTCTTCAATGCACTTTAAAGCATTGAGTATTGTGTCTAATGATCACAAAAGTATGCACCATTCCGTAGTCAATCAATAAGTAAACGTGGAATAATTTGACCCTAGGACCCACACCCACAGTTCGAGTATAGTTTAACTGAATGCATTGAAACTCTGTTTTCAGATTCACCAGTTGCAATTGAAGTTGCATACAGAATTTTCCTTGACTACTCATTACAATAAATGTAGAGCATTTGGTTTTATGTGAAGCATTATATTAAGGACACAAAGTACCGGGAATGTGGATATGAGGTACCTCATCTTCTTCAATGCACATTAAATCCGCTCTAAAGCATTGCGTATTGTGTCTGATGACCACATAATAATGTAGCTACTTTTCATCAGTCAATCAATAAGCAAACGTGGAATAATTTGACCCAAGGGTCCACACCTGCAGTTCGAGTATAGTTTAACTGAATGCATTAAACTCCGTTTCTTTGATTCACCAGTGCGTGGGTAAGTTGCATAGACAATTTCAATTCACTATCGATTACAATAGTTGTAGAGCATTTGGTTTCATATGAAGCATTTCATTAGGGACCAAAGCTACCGGGAATGTGGATATGAGGTACCTCATCTTCTTCAATGCACATTAAATCCACTCTAAAGCATTGCATATTGTGTCTGATGACCACATAATAATGCACTTTTCATCAGTCAATCATTAAGCAAACGTGTAATAATCTGATCCAAGGACCCACACCTACAATTGAAGTATAATTTAACTTAACGCATTGAAATTCTGTTTTTAGATTCACCAGTTAGTGGGAAAGTTGCATGCATTGTTTCACTCTGCTACTCATTACCATAGATGTAGAGCACTTTGTTTCATATGAAGCATTCCATTAGGGACCCAAAGTACCTGGAATGCAGATTTGAGGTATCTTATCTTCTTCAATGCACTTTATAGCATTGAGTATTGTGTCTAATGATCACAAAGGTATGCACCATTCCGTAGTCAATAAGTAAACGTGGAATAATTTGACCCAAGGACCCACACCTACAGTTTGAGTATATATAGTTTAACTGAATGCGTTGAAACTCTGTTTTCAGATTCACCAGTTACAATTGAAGATGCATACAGAATTTCCCTTGACTACTCATTACAATAAATGTAGAGCATTTGGTTTCATGTGAAGCATTATATTAAGGACCCAAAGTACCGGGAATGTGGATATGAGGTACCTCATCTTCTTCAATGCACATTAAATCCACTCTAAAGCATTGCGTATTGTGTCTGATGACCACATAATAATGCACTTTTCATCAGTCAATCAATAAGCAAACGTGGAATAATTTGACCCAAGGACCCACACCTGCAGTTCGAGTATAGTTTAACTGAATGCATTGAAACTCTGTTTTCAGATTCACCAGTTAGTTGTTAAGTTGCATGCATAGTTTCACTTAACTACTTCTTACAATAGATGTAGAGCATTTCATTAGGGACCCAAAGCACTTAGAAAGCTTTGAGGTACCTCATCTTCTTCAATGCTCTTTAAATTTTCTTTAAAGCATCGAATATTGTGTCTGATGACCACATAATCAGTCAAACAATAAGCAAACATAATAATAATTTCACCCAAGGACCCACACCTGCAGTTCGAGTAGAATTTTACTGAAACGCTGTTTTAGATTCACCAGTTAGTGGGAAAGTTGCATACAGACTTTACTTGACTAGACATTGCAATAGATGTAGAGCATTTGGTTTTATGTGAGGCATTCAATTAGGCACCCAAAGTTCAATGCACTTTAAGTCCACTCTAAAGCATTGAGTATTGTGTCTGACGACCACATGATCATGCACCTTTCAGCATTCGACCAAACAGCAGACATGCAATAATTGAGCTATGGAACCACACCTGCTGTTTACTAAATGCATTATGAGAATTTTACTGCACTTAGATAGATATTACTTGAAATGGAGGTGTGGGTCCTTGGATAAATTGCTTATTGATTAACTGATGTGAATTGCATGATTTTGTGATCATCTGACACAATGCTTTTGAGTGGATTTAAACTGTGTTAAAGAAGATGAGGTTCCTCAAATCCATATCCCAATTGCTTTGGGTCCCTATTTCAATGCTTTACATGAAACCAAATGATCTAATTCTACAGTAATGAGTACTGTAGTGAAACTCTTTATGCTACTTCCCCACTAACTGGTGAATCTAAAAACCGAGTTTCAGTGCATTTAGTTAAACTATATTCGAACTGCAGGTGTGGGTCCTTGGGTCAAATTATCATGTTTGCTTATTGATTGACAGAAGAAAGGTGCTGATTATATGATTATCAGCACCTTTAGAGTGGATTTAAAGTGCATTGAAGAAGATAAGATACCTCAAGTTAATACTTTGGGTCCCTAATTGAATGCTTGACATTAAACCAAATGCTCTACATCTATGTTAATAAGTAGCAGAGTGAAACTCTGTATGTAACTTCCCCACTAGCTGGTGAATCTACAAACAGAGTTTCAATGCATTTAGTTACTATATTTGAACTGCAAGTGTGGGTCCTTGGGTCAAATTATTATTATATTTGCTTATTGATTGACTTATGAAAAATGCATGATAATGTGATCATCAGACACAATACTCAATGCTTTAGAGTGGATTAAATGTGCATATATGAAGACAAGGTACCTCAAATCCACATTCCGAGTACTCACGGTCCTTAATTGAATTCCTCGCATTAAACTAAAGGCTTTACATCATATAATCATGCACCTTTCAATATTAGGTAAGCATGTTTTAGATTCACTGGGTGAGTTGCATATAGATTGTCTTAGATGTAGAGGATTTGGCTTCATTCAATCAGGGATCCAAAGTACTTGGAATATGGATTTGAGGTACCTCATATTCTTCAATGCACTTTTAGAGTACTCTAAAGCATCATTTAAGGATGATTCCTCATTGTTAATTCTTCATGTACCTTTTATGTGTAAACATGTTACTATTTTACCTGGAAGCTTGAGTGATTTATCAAATTATGTTTGAAATCCTATTATATATCCTATTATAATGCTGTTGTGATCAGAACCTGATTGCTATTGAATAGGTAATATCAAGGTGGGTGTTTTACTGATGTACATGATAGAAGTGGATTGAAGGCTATACAGCTGAGTGTTTATTTTACATTTTATGTGGTGCATTGTCAAGTAAAACTGCCTTTATCTTCTTCAATTTAAAGTTACATTGAAACCCTCAGTAAACTTACTGCATGCTCTTTCCATCTCTAATTATCATTATTGCCTATTGACTATAATGACTGGTAATGGTAGATAGCTAGCTGGAAAGTGTATTTATGTGACAACTGTGTGACATCTCACGTACCGTTATGACCGGGTCTTCGAAACTTAACGCTCCACTTCGAGTTCGTGGCTTAACTAAATATTATTATTCCACATTATGAAAAGAAAAGAGTACTACTCAGTAGCACGCAAAAAATGACGGAGAGCGCGCGTGCGCGGCGCGTGTGCACTTAGGGGAAAAGCGCACCATAGGCGTGGGTCCTTAGGTCAGGTCCTACCGCGATTTTGCTCTACTATAATACCTCCGTTACAAGGAAGCAGTACTTGCTTTAGAAAATGTACGTGTACAAGTTTCTTGCATTTAAAGGACATGGAAAAAGTGTGTATTGGTCAGACAATTGATAGGATTGCCAATATTACACATCAATTAGCAAGACAGAAAACTTTATTTGACTATTTTACACACTAACCCATGCACAAACTTCACTACATTATTTATATTTCACCCCAAGTAAATATTTCATGAACCTCCGAGATAAGGACAACCTCCGAAAAAAGAACAAAAGTGCCGTTCCCAAAGTGTCCTTTCTTCGGAGGTTGCACTGTATACGTATAAGGAAAATAATTCTCATGATTTCTCAGTGAATGGATACAACTTGCAATGTTTTTATCGTGCATCACTTAGTCGAAGAGCCAAAAGAGGTTCAGGAGGAATAGCAGTATATATCAAAGAGCAACTAACTGGTGGAATAGAAAAGATCAAAGATGGGAATTTAACCATTGTGGAGGATAGAGTTTGGTTTAGAATGTGTAAGGAATTTTTTGGGCTGGAGAATGATTTATACCTTGGAATATGGTACATTTGGGTCCTGTCGATATACACAACATCAAGGCATGTGGGAAAACTTAGAATGGGAAGTTTCATACTTTCAAGAGAAAGGTGATGTTATTTTGATGGGTGATTTAAATGCACGCACAGGAGAGATGAATGATTGGATTGCATTAGACCAAACTGATAATTTACCTCTTCCCTATGACTATACTGTTGACACAGAAAACAGTGCCAGAAATTCTAAGGACAAGATTGTGAATGCCAGTGGTCAATTACTGATTGATGCATGTATAGCAACAGGAATGTGAATTGTGAATGAAAGGATTGGTACTGACAGAGGAGTTGGAATGATGACATGTACAACATACAGAGGAGAAAGTGTTGTAGACTATGTGCTAACTAATTCTGATTTTTTAAAGCATATCTGTGATTTTGAAGTTGGTGGACCTCACCTTTTTTCTGACCATTCCCCAATAACTTTTAAGTTATCCTGTCAACATACTATGGGAGATAAACAAAACACATGTACAGAGCCCACTGGTGGAGAAAGATGTGCCTACCTTAAGCTTAATATTACTATGATGGAGACATTTTATGTGAAATTTCCAAAAGCCATCTTATACAGACATTAGAAACTGCCTTAAGTCTTATGGATATCAACAGTTTTGCAAAAATAATAGAAGATATGATCAAGAAAGTAGGATCTGATACAGGGGTGCTTAAGCAGAGAATGCAAGCTGTTCCAGGTACATCTAAAACCAGAAGGCCAACAAATTGCTGGTTTGATGATGAGTGTAAGGCTCAGAAGAGAAAAGCAAACAATGCCTTAAAGCAATGGAAGGAGGATTTGACTAATTCTGTTTCAAAGGAGTACTTTTACAAGGAAAAACGTTTGTTAGGGAAACTTACTAGAAAGAAAAGGCGTGACTCACTGGAGAGAGCTAATATAGCTCTTTCAATATTAAGTTCTCAAAATCCACAGGAATTTTGGAAAACTATCAAAAGAAGAAAACATAACCAGTTGCCACAATCAATTACTACTGTTCAATGGATTAATCATTTTAAGAGTTTACACCAACTAAATCAAAGTAACCAAATTATTTTTCAACCAGTCTTAGAAGTGTATGATGAAATACTAGATGAGGAAATATCAATTGATGAAGTTAGTGATGTTTTAAGACAAATGAAGTGTGGTAAGGCACCAGGAAAGGATGGTATTACCAATGAGATATATAAATCTCTTCCATCACAGTTTTTACAAGTATTAGTAAAATTTTTCAATCAAATATTGGAAAGTGGTCGAATTCCTCAATGTTGGTGTACTGGCGTTATTGTTCCAATACCAAAGAATGGAGACAATCTGGATGTTAATAATTACAGGGGAATTACCTTACTCCCAGTTATTGCCAAACTTTTGTTTGCCACTCTATCTAAATGATTGTATGCCTGGGGTGAGTTACATAATATTATTCCTGTTGAACAATTTGGATTTCGATCAAACCACAGCACAACTGATGCAATTTTTGTTTTGAATTCGTTGATCGAGTACACCAAAATTAAGCACCAAAAGCTATATTGTTTTGTGGATTTTATATAGAAAGGCCTTTGATTCAGTACACCATCAATTGTTATGGCATAAGTTATCTTCTATTGGAGTGAGTACAAAATTATTGAAACTGTTAATAGACATCTATAGAAATGCAAAATCTTGCATCCAGTTATGTGGAAAGTACACTGATAGTTTCATCTGTAATACTGGAGTCAGACAAGGGTGTCCTCTCAGTCCAATCTTGTTTACACTTTTCACAAGTGACTTATTAGATGAAATTAAGCAGTGTTATATATGGAGTTATGCTGGGGTCTAGGAAAGTAGCTGGGCTCATGTTTGCTGATGACCTCGTTCTGCTGGCAAATAATCAACAAGATTTGCAATGTTCTTTGAATCTTCTTTATGGGTACTGTTCAAAATGGGCCCTGACACACTAGAAAAGTATTAAGATTTCAGGACTTATTGTCACATGAAATTTGCAGGAAATGTAGCTGTCAACATGTCAGGCAGATTGATGTCAGATTTCAGTGTTCAAACATATGAAATATTTGTTACATTTTATACACTACCAAAATTTGGCAGAAACTTCAAATTTATGTTAGATTTCAGTATCTCTTCAGACGGAATGTTTGTTACATTTTATACACTACAAAATTTGGTAGAAACTCCAAATTTATGTTAGATTTCAGTATCTCTTCAGACGGAATGTTTGTTACATTTTATACACTACAAAATTTGGCAGGAACTTCAAATATATGTTAGATTTCAGTATCTCTTCAGACAGAATGTTTGTTACATTTTATACACTACAAAATTTGGCGGGAACTTCAAATTTATGTTAGATTTCTGTATCTCTTCAGACGGAATGTTTGTTACGTTTTATACACTACAAAATTTGGCAGGAACTTCAAATTTATGTTAGATTTCAGTATCTCTTCAGACGGAATTTTTGTTACATTTTATACACTACAAAATTTGGCAGGAACTTCAAATTTATGTTAGATTTCAGTATGTCTTCAGACGAAATTTTTGTTACATTTTATACACTACAAAGTCAAGAGTCAGTCTGAAAGTAAAGGCGTCTATGACGACTAAATGTCTTTTGTACAAGGTAGGAATCACAATGGGGGCAGTAATAGCGATCTTCCTCCATATCTACGTGTCAATCACATGGTCCGCACGTGTGATCGCGTGATAACATGCAATTTAACGTTTTGGCGGGAAGCTTTAGAAGAGAGCTGTAAGCATGTCCGATCTTTCTGACGTAGACACGGGACCTAACGTATCCCCCGCTTTGGAACCGAGGGATTTTATCCCAGAGAGCGATATGGAGAGCGATCCTGGACATGATGAGAGCAGTTTTAACATCATAACACCCTCGAGGGTGGCTGCTGCACAAAGCAATAGGCTTGGAAAAAGACCACGAAGTGATCTGTCTTCCCCAGATTCGGACGAGAGCACGAATAATGGATCTATTCTACAGTCGGAGATACATATGCTGAAAGAAGCTGTTTGTGAAATGCGGGATGCCTTGAAGCAGCTTGTAGGCCAGAAGGAGAGTAAACTGGATCCAGATCCGTCTACAACTAGCGACTCTTCAATACATACCACTCCTAAACGTACTAGACTCTCCAGTAAATTGCGAGTAAGTCATAACACTCATAGTACTGTTTTGCCATGTATGTGTAATGTCATCATTAGCAAGAGGTCAGAAAAACGTATGCAACTTTAATTGAAGATCAGGAGACGTTTCTTGGATGGGATTTATCCCCTGGGTAGGAACAGTAATACAGTAACATTACCTGCAATCAGCTCATTTTCTTCCTCCCTCCCTTCCTCCCTCCCTCCCTCCCACGCACCCGTTCTCTCCGTTCAGGGCTACATTTAAAACTGCAAGTAATGAACGTTGCACAAGTGTTCTACTCAAAGAAGTTAAGTCACTTAATCCTTTGTTCTCTACAGCTGACATCAGAGGTAAGGCTCCCTTTAAAATTTAGGGGAAGGGTAATTAGATTAATTGATCGTACAGCTGCTGCTTACCGTTTCTATCGGTCAAAGAAAGAGTCTGAATCAGCTACTCTTCGTGGCAAGACTGAAGATATGAAGAAGACGAAACGTCGCCATGAACGTTTAGTTCGAGTGAGTAAATGCATTACACTAGTTTTGCTATATTATCATGTTTTTTTGCAGAAGCGGAAGGAGAGAGAATCGGCTATTTTTAAAAGTACAAAATTGACAAAGGAGCAGAAGCAAAAATGGATGAAAGTTATGAGCAACGAGTACATGTCTAGTGAAGAAAGTGACAATGATAACTGTGAACGAGTTATAATTCATCCCCTACCCTGGAGGAGTGAGGTTATTGATAGGATGTTTCAAAAAATTGATGATCATTTGTCAGCCAATAAAAGCTCCCAAGCAAAGCGACAGACAAAGGAGAGAACCGTGGGTGTTGTTTCAAATCGTAAGTGTCCTAATGGAGAGCATGTCCCTTCTTGGGCAATCAGTAATGCCTATCAGGACAAATGACTCCTCTCAGGGTTTTCCAGCATTGTTATATGTACTATTGCCAGATCATATATAACCTCATTTAAGTATTTATTCATATGTCCATCCAGTCACCATTTTGCACATGTACTACCTTGGTTCAGGTCATCTGCTGTCATCCTTAAATCATAATTCTGTCACTGTGATCCTCAAATCATGAAGTTCTGTCCATACACATGGCGTGCCTGGTATAGAAACAAAAGCATGAATATCTTGTTGCATGAGTTGTACAGGAATCTGCTCATGCATGTGGCATGAATGGTACGGGAATCTGCTCACACATGTGGCATGAATGGTACAGGAATCTGCTCGTACATGTGGCATGAATGGTACAGGAATCTGCTCGTACATGTGGCATGAATGGTACAGGAAACTGCCCATACATGTGGCATAAATGGTGCAGGAAACAGCCCAAACATATGGCATAAATGGTGCAGGAAACAGCCCAAACATTTGGCATGAATGGTACAGGAAACTCCCCCTACATATGGCATGAATGGTACAGGAAACTCCCCCTACATATGGCATGAATGGTACAGGAAACTCCCCCTACATATGGCATGAATGGTACAGGAAACTCCCCCTACATATGGCATGAATGGTACAGGAAACTGCCCAAACATATGGCATGAATGGTACAGGAAACTGCCCAAACATATGGCATGAATGGTACAGGAAACTGCCCAAACATATGGCATGAATGGTACAGGAAACTGCCCAAACATATGGCATGAATGGTACAGGAAACTGCCTAAACATTTGGCATGAATGGTACAGGAAACTCCCCCTACATATGGCATAAATGGTACAGGAAACTTCCTGTTGCTGTCAGTGGCATGTCGCATGCTTGATACAGAAAACTCTACATTGCTGTCAGATACATGTGACATGCATGGTGCAGGAAATTACCCCTGTCTTAGCATGTTTGTCAGGATGATTGATGCATGAAATATGGAAATTTCCTGTACTAATAAATGCTAACAAGCATAACCTAACATGTCATATTTAATGTAGAAAAAGTGCACATTTCTTACACAATGAAATGTGTTTTTTTTCTAGTGACAGTCAATCATTCCAAAACAAAAGTATTGGTGTTTGGAGGTGCAAGTTCATTATGCCCTTTTATATGGTCATATAATGGGGACCCATTACAACAAGTGTTTTCCTACCGATACCTAGGAGTAATTTTCACTAATACTGGCTCATTTACTTTAGCTGTCAAAACATTCTGTCAGAATGCTTTAAAGGTATTAAATATGATTCGAGCACAGTCGAGGGAGAAGGGAGGATTCACACCAAATGTTATGTGCTTACTCTATTCAGCATTGGTGCAACCTATTTTAGAGTACAGTTGTGAAGTCTGGGGTGTTAAATATTTCCATGACATAGAAAAGGTTCTCCTGAAATTTTGCAAGGAAATGTTAGGTCTTCCTCCTAATGCATCTAGTATGGCAGTATATGGTGAAACAAGAACATTCCCCCAATGGTTAAGAATCTACTACAGAATTATCAAGTATTTCATCAGAATACATGTTAATGCACCACCTCTAGTCTCTGAAGCCCTAACAGTATTAAAACATACACCAAACAAGAGAAACAATTGGTACACTGCAACAAGTGAAATTATTATGAAGTACACATATTATCAAAGTCTCAATGCCAATGAAATAGTTCTGAAAGAAGTTAAGAGGAATTTGCAGGAATCATTTATTAATATCTGGAAAGAACAGCTGTGGGATGATAACAGAGTTAGTGGTTGAAATAAACTTCGAACTTATAGAACATTTAAAAAAGATTTTGCGTGGGAATATTATTTGACTAGAGTTACTAAAAGGAGTCATTTGGTGGCACTGGCAAAATTTCGAACAAGCTGCCACAGTCTGGCCATAGAGACAGGGAGATACCACAAACCATCAATTTCTCCGGAACAACGCCTCTGTACATCCTGCAATAATGGAAGTATTGATGATGAATATCATTTTATCACTGAATGTCAAGAATTGCAGCACTTCAGGAAATGCCTCTATGAAACAGCAGGGAAATACAATACACAATTCCACAACTTACCTAACAGAGACAAAATGTGTTATTTATTTGAAACTAGCAACACACCTACAATTAGAAAAGTAGCCTGGTTTGTATTTATGTCTTTTAATTATAGGAAGCATACCCCTTACTAAATACTAAATAGTTGTTGTTTTTGTTGTTGTTTTGACTAATGGCCACCTTGGGCTTTCTAAGTCATTAAAATTATATTGTAAGTGCGTGCGGCACTGCCCTACCATAAAGCATTCCCTGGCTACGCCACTGCTCATATCCGATGTGAGAATTGGGTTCTAACAGAAGACATACTATTAGCATTAAAGAATCTTGGAAGGAGGATATATACTAAAGTTATATAAGTTACCTACTACCACTTGTATACAGGCAAAGGATACCCAGAGCCTAGATCAACCATTAGCCTTAAACGCATAACTAGATATATAAGCTATCTACTATGACTTGTATAGCTATACAGGTAAAGTATATACATAAAATACACCCAGACCCTAGATTGACCATCATCTTCTAAATGACCTATCACAAAGATTAATGCAGTGGCACATTATATCTTTCTCTTACGTGCACGGTCATTGACCATTTGTACCTTAGTAGCAACTCACCCACTGGTCTGTCTGGCTGATAAAAGCACTGAGGAAGTAAAACAGTAGTCATTCCTTCTCTTCTCTCATTCCTCTACCCCTCATCCCTCCCTCCCTCCCTCCTTCCCTCCTCTCAGCACGATGGTTATACATTTGTGGCATTATAAGAGGTTTAGAAAATGATATGGGTATGTACAGGTACACATACTAGTATACAGAACATGAAGAAGTCGACAGCTTTAAGACAGCCACTGCAGAGCAACACGCGTGCAACTAGTGTAGAGTGAGATTTGGATAACTTTAGTATATATCCTTCTTTCTGTAACGCTAATAGTATGTCTTCTGTTAATTCTCACAGCAGAATTGCATGAAAGCACACAAATAGTTCTTTCTGACCATTGGATTGCCTTGAAAAGCACCCAGTTGTGCGCATGCGCAAACACTCGATCGGATATGAGACTTTCGACTCTTACTTAGCATATCGGGCTCCTACTTACTATATCGGACTCCTACTCAGCATATCGGACTCCTACTTACT
The DNA here is from genome assembly GCA_963970385.1 of Theonella swinhoei. Lineage (NCBI taxonomy): Eukaryota > Metazoa > Porifera > Demospongiae > Tetractinellida > Theonellidae > Theonella > Theonella swinhoei. The sequence goes on from OZ019953.1 coordinate 3,363,749, forward strand.
ATATCGGACTCCTACTTAGCATATCGGACTCCTACTTCTATATCGGACTCCTACTAAGCATATCGGACTCCTACTTACTATATCGGACTCCTAATTAGCATATCGGACTCCTACTAGAAAATAGTAGAGTTTTGGTTAGTATATGCAGCCACCTCACTACGTTCCAGATTCTTTTTCACCAAGGACAAGCACATCAATAATTATTAACCTGTGTATATCAGCCAAACTTGGTATTGTCAATGGTAGAATCGGAAATGATTGCAACATTGGTTCCTTTACATGCCACACTCCAAGAGGATCCAGGGTTGTAAGATCTATTTAATTTTATTAGTGTTTTTTGTGTTGGTACCCTGTCTGAGCACTCCAAACATTGTCCACTTCTCATTAAGTCCATATATTTCAAGCTCAGTGCTCTTATCCACCCCTTCAAACTTAGACCTTGGAGCCCAAGTATGAAAATAGTAGAGTTTTGGTTAGTATATGCAGTCCTGACAGCATTCATCAGGGGTCCAAAGCTTTACATACCTTAAGGTGACAATTATTTGCAGGTACATTTTTTACGGATTTAGGATTCTGTGCATTTTACTGGTATCAAATTTGCTATTGTCAGCCATCCTCGGCGCGCATGAGCAGAGAGGGTAGGCTTACCTCGACCAGATTCTTCCTGTTTGTGCTCTGTCAACGTATCAGATGTTACACGAAGAGTGATCTACCTAGCCTCTCTTGAACCACAACTTTTTCATAGTCCCTGCACATTTAATCGCGCGTAATAGTGCGTGCATGCGTTTACACTCTGAACGCACGCGTGCTTGGGTGGCGCCGCCATAATAGAATTCCGCTAACTCATTTTCGAATTGGTTGTTACCAACTATAATCTATTGAAACTAGCCGTTATAACAGACTTCAAAAGATTCCATCAGAGGTGAGGCTATGCCCCTTCTGTAAAGATCGGCAATTAGTATTAGTGGAAGACGAGAAACATATTTTACTGGACTGCACCTTTTATAATAATAATAATAATAATAATAATTTTAGAGACAGTAAGGCCAGAAATGCCTATTAGTCTACAATAACTACTATAATGAAACTGCATGAGATGACAGACCTTTGTAAACAAACTGTGCCAGTGATTGTAGGATTACAGGACACTTTGACGACATCATGTAAACAAACTTGTCTTTTGATGACATTCCTATAAACTCTTTGTTTCTCTCCTGAACAAGTTGAAAAAGTTTTCCCCTTAAGTATTCGTGCTTCTTGCATACACATAAAAAATGCATTTCATCTTCTACCATATTGCATTCGGTGCATAATCTTTCACTTGAAGGTTGGGGAGGGTGCTTGTATCTGCCTCTTTCTATCTGTAGACAATGACAGCTGGTACGAAGTCTTGAGAGTGCAATTCGATGCTTGGTTATATTGACTTGTGTGAGGTAATCCTCTAACAAAAAGCTTGACTTGAATAATGCATATGTTCTCAACTTATTTCCAGTATCTCCTCTCTTGCCTGTAGGTCTTTGCAAGTCATTCCACCACTGTTGTCTGAATTGATCAGCCAATGTATTCATCACCATATTAATGTTCTCTGAACTGCAACTCTGCAAATGGAAAAATTCCAAATATCCGGCCTTAATAAATATCGCTTCCACCCTTGACCACCAAAATCGTCTTTTTCCAACTGGCTCTTTGTTTGCGATTGATATTGAGCATTTCACAGCATCTTTCAAATACACAGGTAAATCCCAGCTGCATAATCTCCCCCAATATTTTAGAATCCTTTCTGTCTGCCAAAGATGCATTGGTAACTGACCAATTTCTCCCCGTACTGCAGTAGTAGATGCATGAGGTGGCAAGTGTAATATATATTTCATAAAACGCTTTTCAATTAACTCCATCTTATTACACTGACGAAATCCCCAAATCTCACTTCCATAACACATTATTGGAATGACAAGTGCTTCCCATAATTTTATAGCGATGGTAATGGGAGGGTACTTCATTTGAGCTAGCACACTCTGTAAGGCAAATAAGCCTCTCTTACACTGTTCAGCCACATAATCCTGTGCCTTAACATGCGTTCCTTTGTTTGAAAACCATATACCAAGATATTTATATTCCTTTACTATTCCGAGAGTAATGCCACTGATGTGTGCATTGAATGGTCTTTGTATAGTTGAGCCAAATATGCATACTTTACTCTTGTTAGTGTTAACTTCCAGCTTTATTAGCCGACAAAAGTGGTCCAGTGTATTAAGTTGTCGATTTAGGCCTTCACTATTTGAAGAAAACAATACAATGTCGTCCGCATACATCAGGAGATCAATAGAAATACTATGTAATGTCACACCAGCATTGTTTTTTTGTAATTCAGCATCCAGACCACACATAAATAAACTGAACAAAATAGGACTTAGGGGACATCCTTGGCGTACTCCCTTTTGGCATGGGAAGTAGCTAGTGCACACAGAATTTCCAATTCTGACACATGATTTTGCCTTAAAATACATTGATTTTAATACGTTGAGAAATCGTTGACTAATCCCTAGATGACAGAGTTTGTGCCATAACAGATTGTGATCCACCGAGTCAAACGCCTTACGAATGTCCACAAAACAAGTGAAAAGCTGTTTTTTTTCACTCAATGACTTCTCAATTAATGTGTTTAGTATAAACAGACAGTCTGTCGTTCTCCTATCAGTTCTAAAACCGAACTGACACTCCGGCAGGTGGCCCATATCATATGCCCAAGAAGTTAGTCTCTGATTTAGTATTGTAGTAAAGAGCTTTCCCATAACGTTTAGTAATGTTATGCCGCGATAGTTATCAAGAACACTTTTAGGGCCAGATTTGTGTATTGGACATATTAATCCATTACTCCAGCATTCAGGATATTCACCGGTGTTCATGACCTTGTTGAAGAGTGAGGTAATTAAGGTAATGAGGTTCCCTTGGCAGTTTTTAAAAAGTGAAGGGGGCAATCCATCCATTCCTGGCGACTTACTAGCTTTTAATTGCTTAATAGCAGTACATACGTCTACTGATAATATGTCCCCGTCCAACTCGGGAATGGAAACAACCTTTGCTGCACAAATTGTGGGCCCCTCCATTGACAAATTTGCATTTAATTTTTTGAAATGTTTATAATGACTTAAAGATTTCATTTCTTTTTGTCAAAAGAAGTTTCCTCTTTTCAGCCATATGACTGGTGACAGTTTAGTTAGTCTCATAATGTCATTGTCAGATATTCAGTTTCTTTCAGTCACTGCTACATTTATTAAGAAAGCTTTCAAAGTAAGGTCTCAGTCTCTTTGATGATCTATTGTCTCAGCCTCTCTCTCTCTCTCTCTCTGTTCTAGTTGTGTTTGGTTTGTTGTTTGACTAATGGGCCTCCTGGCCTTTCATGTCAATAAAATTATCATATAGAGATAAACAATAGCTCTGGAGCAGAAAAGTTTTGAAACGAGGATCAACAAAATGGAATAAACGCAAGAGTGAGTTTACTTTCCGATTTATATCCTTAACAACTCTCATTATGTCCGCAGTGTCACCCAGCGGAGTGCCTTTGGCCAACGGAATCTTCGTAGGACCTCTCCTGCACGAGTAAAGCTAGGAACTCTGTATATTATGATGCACTGTGGTTCACGTGACGCGAGGAGTAAAGAGGGTGGGGCTCAGGCGCGTTTGCATGCATTTGGCAATGAAAAAACAGAGAGTAGATCTAGCAGCATGAAGGCCAAAGCAGGGGATGGACATTGCAACTTGCAAAACCACTCCCTTCATCTTTATATTATGGAGTTAGCCACTCATGTTATGATTGTTGCATGCCCATCCCCTGCTTTTTCTTCATGCTGCTCTTTATTTCTCATGCCATCGTCACTGCTTTGCCTGCATATATGGATAATGATATATATCTTGTTCTGGCACTGTCATCCCTACATCCTTCAACATATTAATGAAAAGGTTTTACTCTTGTATTATTTTTAAATGCTAAATGCTACAATAAAAGTAGACTGAGTGGCATCAGTCAGTAGGTTTTCACTGCACGACATATATATAGGTGTATACATGCAGAAAGTGGTGATGTTCAGATGTATAGGCATACTCATAAACAGACATGAAATGAAAACAAGTCATGGCTTCAGCGGCTGACCACGGAAACATAACAGTGGCAAGTAACCATAAGCACTTTCAAAGTGCTGCAGACATTGACCTCGAACTAAGTAGTGATTCTTTTTGAAGTGGAGTCCTTCCGGATCTGGGTCACCTTTACGGTGTATTTCTGCCATAACGTCAAGCTGCAAAAAAACATAATATATCACGCTACAATAGTCAGATTCAGAGGTACATATCTGTAGTCTATATGTAAGGATGGCACGGACACGCCCATTTAACGTTTACCAATGAAACGGCTCCGATCTCTTGAACGCAGTGGCGAATCCAGGATTTATGAGAGGGGGGGCAACACAGGGGCGGTTTTTCCTGGCCACGCCCTAATTTGTTGAGGCCACGCTTATTTGACTAACCACTATATAGCGTCCAGGCGCTCGGGTTGCCTGTCACGCGATAATTGGTCCGTGGTAAAAGTGTGCCCCCCGGTCCAATTTTTGCCTGCGAAATATGGACAGCCTTGGCGAAAAGTGGTCCGGGCATACAAAAGCCTGCAACGGTAGGCGAATAGCCACTGTCTATGCCAGTGTGATTACCGACAAGGGCAGTAGACCAGAATTAACACAACGAGGGTGGTAATTCTCAAACAACACAAGTAGAACGCTGTCAGGAGTTTATCTGCGTCGTTCGCTGTTAGTAGTAGAACTATGAATATAGCGCATTTATCGTGAAAAGGCAATCTGCGTGTGGAGCCAAGCCAGCTTTACTATTGTGCTGACTATTGTTTCAGAAAAATCGACTCGAACCGGGTCCACTTTTGGCTGAGCTAAAACTGGACCGGGTCCACTTTTGGCTGAGCGAAAACTGGACCGGGCCCACTTTTGGCTGAGGAAAAACTGGACCGGCTCCACTTTTGTCCATATTACTTCGTGTTAAGTGTTTTTATAAGAACCATCAGGAAGCCTTGTAGCATCAGGGTTGAAACAAGAGCCCCATTTCCACAAGCATACAAAAGCCTACACCGGTATGCGAATAGCCACTGCATGTGTATGCCAGTGTGAATATACCGACAAGGGCATGTAACGAGGGTGGTAAGGCTCAAACCACACTGACAAGTAGATCGCTGCCAGGAGTTTATCTGCTGTAGTAAAACTATGAACACATACGTAGCTTACTATCATAATCTGAAAAAGCGATCTGTATGTGGAGCCCACCTTTGTTCCACAAAACTCCACTCGAACCAGCTCCACTTTTGGCTAAACGAAAACTGGGCGGGTTCACTTTTGGCTGAGCGAAAACTGGATCAGGTCCACCATTGGCGAAGTGAAAACTGGACCGGGTCCACTTTTGGCTGAGCGAAAACTGGACCGGGTCCACTTTTGTTCGACGAAAACTTGGACGAGTGTGTATTTTACTCAGACGACAGTCAGCAAACCATAACTGCAGCTATATAGTGCTTCAAGCATTTCAAAGTAGAGGGAGAGTGACTAGCAGAATGCCATTTTTACTGGTAATGCAGCGAATCAGTAGCAGTAACGTGCACGTGGCCACGAACATGGGAATGACTAAACTCTCCGTCGTGGCACAGTACAGTCATAAAGGTATCATTAGTAATGTTTTTATACCCATACAAACGGGCTAATGATCTCAAACTACACCCGGTCCACTTTTCGCTAGGGTGGACCGCTTTTTGCCACGAAAAGTAGACCAGGTCCAATAGGGGTCCAATTATGGCAACCAAAAGTGGACCGGGCGGTCCGCTTTTGGTTGCCATAATTGGACCCCCGGTCCACTTTTGGTCCGGTCCACTTTTTGCGTGACATGTCTCGTACCCAGCTGCCCATCGGCGAGGAGAGATCCCGGGTGGACGGCGCAGTGTACGAGACTAGTGCACGGGCGTAAAGCGAGCAGATACGCATTTAACCTCTGTACTTCGATCAGCGTAGACTCTGCGCGGCCTCGATTAATCATGCTGTGTGAAACATGGATCTGCGTTAATTCACTTAAATCTCGTGATCTACATGACTATGAAACATACAAACTTTGTCGGACTAAATCTTAAAAGGAGTTCTGGAGGTATCCTGTGTTACATAAGGAAATACATTGCACTGGGCTGGGCTCTGGCTCATGCTTGAACAGGAAATCAGCTACCTGAGTGATAAAGGAAATATTTTACTTGCTGGTGACTTTAATGCACAAACTAACTCTGATTTCTTCCTCTTGATAATTCTGTCCATCTTGCTCTACCACCTGACTATACTAGTACTGTTGATAGTGAATCTCCTCATTTTTCTCAAGATTTGACTTTAAATGTGTGTATGGTAAACAGCTCCTTGATCTTTCCCAAGCTGTGAGCTTAAGAATTTTTTAATAGAAGAGCTGGCTATGACAGACACCTCGTTAAATTCACTCGCCATTCAGCACACTGTAGTAGTGTTGTTGATAATGTATAACTACATCAGTTACACAGGGCCGGTGCGGCAGGTGCGGCGGCCGCCGGACCAAACAGACCAAAAAGTTTGACGACTGACCAAAGAGTTTTCGCGCTGAGTGGTGTGATGCGCCCGGTTCATTGGACATATCTGTTAGTTACGTTATAATTGCACTTACGTCATTCAATCGGTCACATTATGTACTGATCATTGATTCATGATAATATTCGTCGATGAGTATCTGGTACATGAGAAAATAGGATTGACTCCTTATTCAGTACAACTCACCTGGGCACTGAGAGACGACTACCTCGAGCAGAGGACGGCAATGGCAGAGGGAAACCTTACAATTAAAGAGCACCACCCCGTGACCCTGTAGTTCGGTGCCCGATAGAGGGATGCGAATAAGAGACACCCGACGTGGAGTCGGTGATTGCGGCAGCACTCATCACGACCCATGCGACCAGCCACAACACGCTCAGTCAATGGACTCAGACAGCGAGGGCCGAGAAAGTGAAAAGACCGAGCATATCGTCGGCCGGCACGACCGAGGACTGGCAGTACTTCACATCGAGATGGGGCGACTATGTAAGGGCCACCAAGCTAGAGGGAACTGATAGAGTCATCCAACTGTTGCAATGCTGCGACGACCAACTCAGCAATGACCTCACTAGGAACGCCCTCATGATAACGTTAGCCATAAGGGAAGAAAACATCGCGGTAGCCAGAGTAATCCTACACAACATGAGACAAGACCGTGATGAGCGCCTTTGGAGCCAGGTTGAGGGGGAAAACGAGCGTCTACAAGTTCACACAACAATGCCCGACTTGCGAAGCCAGCTTGACTACACCGAGGCAATGGTCAAGAGGCCTGGAGGACAGCGAAATTCAGATGTACTTACTCGGAGACAAGAATCAAGACATGACGTTGTAGCAAGTACTTGGATTCGTTGAAGCAAAAGAGTCAGAAACGGTCAGCATCCCGCCTGCTAGCTACTGCCCCAAGCAACAGATGAAGTGGGTGGAAGATGCAGTGGGTGGATTACAGTGGCGTAGCTACGGTAGGGCCAGGTAGGGCCTGTGCCCTACCAAAAATCGGTGCAAACATTGATGCATCGAATTTCGCGCGCACTCGTACTTACTGCACTGCTCAATGCGTCGCCGCGCCGCGCGTGGTAGATATACAGTGGAATCTCCCATAACGGACCCTCCGAGAAGCGGACACCCACGCTACAACCGACACTTGCCGTGTTACAGATTGAAAATACCATAGCTGTAATACATTAGCAACCTCCGAGAAGCGGACGCTTCCCGATTCCGGACAGCGGACAAAACCTTTGCGCCGAACGGCGCTCCACCATGCATTTTTGCCTCTAAATAGCGGACACCCGGAAGCCACTCCCCTAAAATTGCAAAGTTGCGCTTGCGCAGTACGGCGCTATGTACGAGCGCAACGTCATGTGTATACAGCAAAACCTCACACGCGTTACAAGGAAGCAGTACTTGCTTTAGAAAATGTACGTGTACAAGTTTCTTGCATTTAAAGGACATGGAAAAAGTGTGTATTGGTCAGACAATTGATAGGATTGCCAATATTACACATCAATTAGCAAGACAGAAAACTTTATTTGACTATTTTACACACTAACCCATGCACAAACTTCACTACATTATTTATATTTCACCCCAAGTAAATATTTCATGAACCTCCGAGATAAGGACAACCTCCGAAAAAAGAACAAAAGTGCCGTTCCCAAAGTGTCCTTTCTTCGGAGGTTGCACTGTATACGTATAAGGAAAATAATTCTCATGATTTCTCAGTGAATGGATACAACTTGCAATGTTTTTATCGTGCATCACTTAGTCGAAGAGCCAAAAGAGGTTCAGGAGGAATAGCAGTATATATCAAAGAGCAACTAACTGGTGGAATAGAAAAGATCAAAGATGGGAATTTAACCATTGTGGAGGATAGAGTTTGGTTTAGAATGTGTAAGGAATTTTTTGGGCTGGAGAATGATTTATACCTTGGAATATGGTACATTTGGGTCCTGTCGATATACACAACATCAAGGCATGTGGGAAAACTTAGAATGGGAAGTTTCATACTTTCAAGAGAAAGGTGATGTTATTTTGATGGGTGATTTAAATGCACGCACAGGAGAGATGAATGATTGGATTGCATTAGACCAAACTGATAATTTACCTCTTCCCTATGACTATACTGTTGACACAGAAAACAGTGCCAGAAATCCTAAGGACAAGATTGTGAATGCCAGTGGTCAATTACTGATTGATGCATGTATAGCAACAGGAATGTGAATTGTGAATGAAAGGATTGGTACTGACAGAGGAGTTGGAATGATGACATGTACAACATACAGAGGAGAAAGTGTTGTATGTGCTAACTAATTCTGATTTTTTAAAGCATATCTGTGATTTTGAAGTTGGTGGACCTCACCTTTTTTCTGACCATTCCCCAATAACTTTTAAGTTATCCTGTCAACATACTATGGGAGATAAACAAAACACATGTACAGAGCCCACTGGTGGAGAAAGATGTGCCTACCTTAAGCTTAATATTACTATGATGGAGACATTTTATGTGAAATTTCCAAAAGCCATCTTATACAGACATTAGAAACTGCCTTAAGTCTTATGGATATCAACAGTTTTGCAAAAATAATAGAAGATATGATCAAGAAAGTAGGATCTGATACAGGGGTGCTTAAGCAGAGAATGCAAGCTGTTCCAGGTACATCTAAAACCAGAAGGCCAACAAATTGCTGGTTTGATGATGAGTGTAAGGTTCAGAAGAGAAAAGCAAACAATGCCTTAAAGCAATGGAAGGAGGATTTGACTAATTCTGTTTCAAAGGAGTACTTTTACAAGGAAAAACGTTTGTTAGGGAAACTTACTAGAAAGAAAAGGCGTGACTCACTGGAGAGAGCTAATATAGCTCTTTCAATATTAAGTTCTCAAAATCCACAGGAATTTTGGAAAACTATCAAAAGAAGAAAACATAACCAGTTGCCACAATCAATTACTACTGTTCAATGGATTAATCATTTTAAGAGTTTACACCAACTAAATCAAAGTAACCAAATTATTTTTCAACAAGTCTTAGAAGTGTATGATGAAATACTAGATGAGGAAATATCAATTGATGAAGTTTTAAGACAAATGAAGTGTGGTAAGGCACCAGGAAAGGATGGTATTACCAATGAGATATATAAATCTCTTCCATCACAGTTTTTACAAGTATTAGTAAAATTTTTCAATCAAATATTGGAAAGTGGTCGAATTCCTCAATGTTGGTGTACTGGCGTTATTGTTCCAATATCAAAGAATGGAGACAATCTGGATGTTAATAATTACAGGGGAATTACCTTACTCCCAGTTATTGCCAAACTTTTGTTTGCCACTCTATCTAAACGATTGTATGCCTGGGGTGAGTTACACAATATTATTCCTGTAGAACAATTTGGATTTCGATCAAACCACAGCACAACTGATGCAATTTTTGTTTTGAATTCGTTGATCGAGTATATACACCAAAATTAAGCACCAAAAGCTATATTGTTGTTTTGTGGATTTTAGAAAGGCCTTTGATTCAGTACACCATCAATTGTTATGGCATAAGTTATCTTCTATTGGAGTGAGTACAAAATTATTGAAACTGGTAATAGACATCTATAGAAATGCAAAACCTTGCATCCAGTTATGTGGAAAGTAAACTGATAGTTTCATCTGTAATACTGGAGTCAGACAAGGGTGTCCTCTCAGTCCAATCTTGTTTACACTTTTCACAAGTGACTTATTAGATGAAATTAAGCAGTGTTATATATGGAGTTATGCTGGGGTCTAGGAAAGTAGCTGGGCTCATGTTTGCTGATGACCTCGTTCTGCTGGCAAATAATCAACAAGATTTGCAATGTTCTTTGAATCTTCTTTATGGGTACTGTTCAAAATGGGCCCTGACAGTCAATCATTCCAAAACAAAAGTATTGGTGTTTGGAGGTGCAAGTTCATTATGCCCTTTTATATGGTCATATAATGGGGACCCATTACAACAAGTGTTTTCCTACCGATACCTAGGAGTAATTTTCACTAATACTGGCTCATTTACTTTAGCTGTCAAAACATTCTGTCAGAATGCTTTATTTTATTGCTTTTTTTTTTTTTTTTTTTTTTTTGCCAAACAAGACCCGAAGTCAGCTAAGAACACCGAACATGAGGATGTAATATCTGATGTGCTCTGTGAGGTGACATCAACAGACAACATTAAACACACCAGCCTGACCCACCACGTATTCGATAATGTCACTAAGGAATGGTTAAGGAGGCGCTCCAATCCCAGCCATATATATGGCTACAGATGAGCACCCAGCGGGAGGACTACAACCAGTTTGGATTCCCTCTCAGAATGCCGCAAGCATGATCTTTTGTAAGTGCCATGGCTGACACAGGCTGCCATAGCTGCTTAGCTGTCCTCAAAGTCATGAAGAAACTTGGCCTTTCTGTTAGGGACCTCATCCTAGTTGACATTGAGATGCACGCAGCGAACAATAACAACATTCACATTCTGGGTGCCACCATACTGCGGTTATCAGGGAAGAACAACAAGGGAGGAGAACATTCCACCAGACAAATAGTCTATATGACTGACAACACAGACAAGCTGTTCCTCAGTAGGGAAGCATGCGCTGACCTAGGGATCATCCCAAACACATTCCCTACAATAGGTGATGCCAAGGACACCAGGTCCACTAACTCCATCACCTCTACTGACACCCCCACACAACAACAGGAGTGTCAGTGTCCCCGACAGACAAAACCACCACCAATCCTGACCTTACCATTCCCAGCCACAGAAGCCAACAGGGAGAAACTTCAGCAATACCTCCTGGATTACTATGGCTCCAGCACGTTCAACACCAGCAAACGTCAAGCACTACCACTAATGGATAGCCCACCAATGAGACTGATCATCGATCCTAATGCAACTCCTGTCACACATCATTCACCCATACCAGTACCCCTTCATTGGCAAGATGCTGTCAATTGTGGCAGACATGGGATCACCTTCAACCCAGAGATTTTCTGTTTTGCCCAAGACGAAGTTGAATTTGCAGGATTTGAAATCACCAACAACACTGTACGACCATGCAAGAGATACATCAGAGCCATCGCTGACTTCCCTATATACACCACAGAGCCTAACAGATGTAAGATCCCGGTTTGGCTTGGTGAACCAGGTGTCATACGCATTCAGCATGGCCGACACGATGCACACCATCATCAACAAAATCCATAACGGAGTCAAAATCTTCAACAAAACCAAACCCACATGCCTGGCCACAGACTGATCAAAACATGGCATTGGTTACTGGTTATTCCAGAAGCACTGCTCCGGCCCATCCAATGACCTCTTCTGCTGCAAACAATCCTGGAAGATCACCCTAGTTGGAAGCAGATTCATGCATGCTGCCAAATCAAGGTAAGCCCCAATTGAAGGAGAAGCACTGACAGTTGCAGATACCCTGGACAAAGCAAGACACTTCATCCTGGGATGCAAGAACCTCACCATAGCGTAGATCACCAGCCACTCCTAAAGATATTCGGTGACAGATCTCTGGACAACATTAGCAACACCAGACGGAGGAACCTCAAGGAGAAAACACTACGGTAGCTACCGTTTCAGAATGGTCCACATACCAGGCATCAAGAACAGAGCCTCTGATACTCTGTCAAGACACCCCACTGGTGACACCCAGCCCCCCTAAATGGTCTTCCACGACGATGTTCACAACATCCGGGATGGCTCCCCACCAATCTCATTGCTCAACTTCCCCCACCAATCAGAGAATTCCACCAGTTCAGGGGACACCTGTACAGCAGTGATGGCGTTGTTATATACAAGGACTGCATTGTCATCCCACCCTCATTGAGACCTACATGCCTCTCAGCCCTACATCCCACCCATCATGGCACCTCGGCCGTGATAGCAAAGGTAGAGGCACAGATCACCATGCGATGGCACCATGTGACTAGTTCTCCAATTATGACAGGTTCAAGAACCCCCTGTCTCACATCTCTATCCAGGCCAGCCTTGACAGCATCTTGCCAATGAAGGGGTACTGGTATGGGTGAATGATGTGGCGGACCTGAATTTGTAGCCCAAGCCACCAGGGAATTCCTACGCCAATGGGGAGTTCACCACCGCCTAAGCTCTGTGGCATTCCCACACAGCAACTCTTGTTGCCGCAATTGCCAGTGTAATCTATATAGTGTGTCTTATAGCTAGGCTTTAGTTCTGTTTATCAGGCAAACAGATATCGGGCTGACGAAAATATCAGCAGGTAGTGTAACAGTGGCCATGGGTCCAGTTGCCTGCAACAGTTAGTCGTTCAAAGAAACCGATAGACTACGATAAAACTAACTGCACGTGTTCGAGCAAACAAGAAAATGGCGTCCAAAACTAACACTTGAGACCTGGAGTTTGACGGCATTGGGAGAAGATTTGAAGATTGTATGCATCAAGGATCATGTAGGCTCCAGTATAAATGATTTTCGTGAAAGGATTACTAACCCCAGTTTCACGGTAGGCCGTTTCAACCTAAGACGAAAGAAGATAAACAATCAGCGTTTTACAATTTTTTGAGAATCACTGAAACTATATATTTTACGTATTTTGAGAGTATTATGATGTATAGAAGCACTCACAGAGCATGTTTGTCTGAAAAGGCTTAATTAAAACATCCGCATTCGGGAGTTCTAATCCATTACTACACTGTAAAAAAGAAATGGTGGTTTTGAACTGAGCATTCCAGATCCCACCAATTTCATGGCATAAATTTAGTGAGTAATGTAATTGGTTGTTGATGGGCACCAAATTACTGCAGCTTCCTTCAGCTGTACCAGATATGCCTTTAGCTGTTTACTATACTGCCCTTGAGGGTTATGGAAAACAACTTCTGGTATATCCAGTACCGCTTCAGCTGAGTAACTGCAACTATGAAGAAAAAGTCATATGACTAAATGTATAGTACTGTCACAGGTTGCGATGGCTATGCTATACCCTTAAAGAAAATCTTTTTGCACTTGTTCTGTTGTAATTGACAAGTGGAGCAAGTCACCTAGTTGTACAACTATATGGGGGGTACCGGTGTATATATATGTACGGATTATAACCGACTGACTGCTCTCCCCTCCATATAAACTGAGGGTGCCCACACACTACATGCAAACATAAAGCCAGCTCGGTGGGTTTGCTCCACACGCCAACAATGCTTTTCACCTAGTTTACTTTATAACTGTAGGACTTGGCAGAAGAATCGGGACTCTCTAGTTGGATGGATTGGTCGAAACCACAAACTCCATGTGAAGTCTAATAAATGGACATATTCCTATACCTATGATAAAAATCTATCACCCTGTCGTTATTCTATGATAATCACTCCTTTGTTATTCCACCACAAGGTATATATACATGTATGTGTAGTAGAGCAATGCTGACTAATGAGTTTGCTAGGTTGCAGGGGTGTCATACTTTCATGACCACCCGTGAAAGGACACATGTATAGAGTCTATATGTTACACGAGCAGAAATTAGTGTAGGATAAATATGTCCATTAACTTCGTACTGTCTGATATCAGTAGTAACGTATAGGCTTTAGCAATATTGGCGTATGTGTAACGTATCTGGCATTCAGTAAATATGACAGAATTTTTGAATCTTTAGCCAGCTATGTGTACTGTGTCACTACCCCACTCATGCAAACTACATTCACTATAGTCTATTTGCATTCACCTGAGTCCCGGAAGTTGTTAAGGTTTTACGTGCTACGCACCGCGCGTCATTTTGACAACTTCCTGCATGTTTGCGGGTAATGGTATGCGCAGGTAACTGCGCGCGCAGCAGTGCTGAACGCTACGAGACGTGTGTTTTCAAGTACTGTAGGCTTGGTTAGGCTGAAGATTAGGGATAAGTGGTTAAAGGTGAGCCATGACGCTGGAAGCGCGTTGATCCACGAAGTCATAGTCTTGTACCGTTTTGACTGCTATGCTACATCTCATTGTAAATATGGGATCCTAGCTAGCATTACTAACCTGAGAATCCCGGGTAGCCCCTTTTTCTTGCTGCTTTTCACACCAGCAAACGCTTCGAGCACGTAAGAAGCCTTCGCGCGCGTAAACGGCTCGTATGGTCGAGATCACGCGCGCACTACATTCCTCGCTGTCAATGGCATCTCCATACTTTCCTTATGGGACAAACAGCTACCTTTGAAGTGGTAGAGATTCAGATTTAGTAAGACCCATCATTAGACCGGCAAAAGGCGACAAATCCAATGGTACGTACCTTTCATTTTGAAATTGGGTAAAATATAAGATTTATTGCCAAAATTTGAAGTCTCAAGTGAAGTGAAATAGACAAGTCACGTCCTTTGCCTTTTTGCATGCATCTCATCTCAATGCTCTGAAAAGCTATATACTTCAGCCTTTAATACTTCCTGGTATATTTTACTTCCTTATTTGCAAATCTATCTAATATCCACCTTTTAATTGCACCACACTTGCACGCTCAACCTTCCTAATTTCATCCTACTAGAAAATGGTCTGAATATACCTGCACATTCTCAGAAGCTGCCATAAGTTGAGCATCACATTATCATGGAATCAGTTGTTGTGTGTGCCAGAGCAGCTATATAATTATTATATAGGTGGTGGGATAGTGAATTCAAGAATAAGATTAGTTTGAGGCAAGAGGTTTACAAGAAGAATGTCAGGGGTAGGGAGGACTTATTGAATGAGAGGAGTAAAGCAAAAGAAGCTTACAATATAGAAGTATGTAGTTCGGAATGTTGAGACTATATAGGAACACATTTTCGGCTTTTGTAGGTAGTGAACAAGGACTAAGAACAGAAACATTGCTTCCTTGAAGGAAGACTCAGGGAACTATCTAAGTATATGAGGAAGAGAGGTTGATGAACTCTTTGGGTCTTTAGGTTTGCATAGCAGTGGCGTAGGAACCACGGGGCTCCGGGAGCTGGCGCCCCCCTTTATTTTCTGCTAGACGGCTTAGCGATCCCTTCATCTTCTGTTCGATTACATGCTTAGCTACGTATAAACGCGAGACGCTGGGTCAGTCCGGAGCGTTCAGATGGCAGGTACGTATTCGCGCGCAATCGCGTACGTAAATTCTGTGCGCATAGTACGCGCGCGCGCGCGCATGAGCGTATTCAAAATTCAGGTTGGCGCCCCCCTATAGTAAATCATCTTCCTACGCCACTGTCATAGGGATGAATGGCATTAGGGAGGGAGTGTGTTTATTAGCTTCATTATATTTGAGAAAGGTATAGATCTATAGGCTTGGGAAGGATGTATTTGCATGGGATTTGTAATGCAGTAACAAGACTTCTATTTAAGTTTAGGTCAGGAACACATGGCTTGAATGAAGAGTTAGGTAGGCCTAGAGGTAGAGAAAGTAAATCAGAATATGGATTGTGTGATGTTGGGTGAGAGAGTGCATATAGAATCTAGTTCACATATTTTCTGAGTATTTAACCTAGTGTAGTCAGAGTCAGTAGACTCTTTGCGTATTACCAAACTTTTCTTTTAGTGGAGCAAATATAGCAAAGTAGTGCCTGGGGCTACTATTTACAAGATCCATTAATTTGGATATTAAGCTTTAACACCACACCAATTATTATTTATCACAATGTTGATCATTGGGGTATCAAGCTTTACTATTATATCAATTTCTACATTTACTGGAGCTTTTGTTAGTGAAATACAGTAATGCTTGCCTGAGGCTATTTGTTGTTATATTACAAGATTTACATTGCTTACAGAAATCTTATCACAACGTTGATCATTGGAGTATTACACTTTACCATCACACCAATTTCCACATTTAGTAGAGCTTCTGTTAGTAAGATACAGTAATAGTGCCTGAGGCTATTTTTTTACAAGATTTACATGGTTTACAGAGATTTTGTCACAACGTTGATCTTTGGGGTATTAGGCTTTACCATTATACCAATTTTCACATTTACTGGAGCTTTCGTTAGTGAGATACAGTGATGCTTGCCTGAGGCTATTTGTTGTTCTATTACAAGATTTACATTGTTTACAGAGATTTTATCACAACGTTGATTATTGGTGTATTGAACTTTATTGTCATACAACATTTAGTGGAGTTTCATTATTCAGATATAGGATTGTGTGGCTCCCATCATAATACATGGCCTGGGGCTATTTTTGTTTATTTTACAAGAACTACATTGTTTACAAAATTTTCAACATGATGATACGCTACTCACAGTGGAACTACATAACTTTGCAAAGTTTCGTTTTTACAAGTGCTATAGTTAGTGAGATAGGCCTGTTGAAACAGAAGAAGAAGAAGAAGAAGAAGAAGAAGAAGAAGAAGAAGAAGAAGAAGAAGAAGAAGAAGAAGAAGAACAACAACAACAACAACAACAACGAGAAGCTGAACAATTGGTGTAAGGGACTTTTTAATATTTAACACCTTTCCTGTGCAGTGAATTATGCCATTTTTTAATCAGAGTTAGTTTCTACGTACTCATGTTAACAGAAGTCCAGTAGGTAGAAAACTGAAAGTAAAAGTGATGAAAAACCTTATATATGGTATTCAATGGGGATAGACCATAGCAATCCCTATATACACAGTACTACCGTACTGTGTGATAATTATTGAAACCTCGAATTTTCCATCTGGTGGTTAAGATCTTTTACGACTGGTCAACTATCCCAACCCATCTGAGCTCAAGTGACCTAAGCTACGCATGTGCATTTATGTGTAATTCTACCAATGAATGTGTGTGTGCTTGATGGCAGTGGTAATACAGCAAGTTTTTGAGCATTATTCAAGCTAACTACAGCATGTATATAGCATTGTAAAAACTCTTGGTTGGCTAGGAGAAGACATAGCTACAAACTTTTATCGAACACTAGCCAGAAATAGCTGATTTGATATAGCCAAATCTTTTGACCACTCAATTTGTGGTCCTCTTCAGTGTGGCAAGTAATGGAGTGGTCGAAACGTTTGGCTATATCAAATCTGGCTAGTTTATGTTGATAAAAGATGGCATTACTTTTCCTAGCATCTTTGTTATTTGCCCCTCCTTCACACATGCACTATTGTGGGTGATCTCTATAGCCACTTAGTGAGATATCTTGTAATTAAGCTTCCCTCTCTTTCCATCAGTACTATATGTACCTGTATTCATATTGGATGCCTGAGAGTGTCAGGAAAATGGTTGGGGAACGACTAAACTGTGAGGACATTGCAATGAACTTTCTTATTGCGCATGTAACAAGAAAACCTTGTAAGTTCTTGTAACATACATACGTTCAATGTGTATTCGGGAATCCCAAAATGCTCTGTCATCCCAGGATTATCCCAAGACACTTTAATCCTTCATGCATAGCTGATGGTAGTAACCAGTACAGTTCCTAACGGGTCATAGAGTATGCTGGTACTCCAAGTAACACTGACTGCCATGGGATACCCTGGGATTTAGTACTCTGGGTTTTGTTCTTGTTCAGTTACATCGATATCAATAATCGAACCTTGCTTATTATCGATATGTTCCGCCCCGATATACATCATAGAGTCCGTAAACTCTATATGTATAGTGATGGCGCAGACACGCCCATTAGCCACAAATACACCGTAAAAAATTAAAGGTGATTTTAACCCTTCTGTGGTTGTTTGAGTTGCAACTTGCGTATACTCTCGGCGTACGCGCGTGCGCGAATCTTTGAAAGCGCACGCGCTAGATATCTAATTACGTTAACGGGAAGTATACGGAAGACTAGGCAAAAGACGGAGTCTGAATAGAAAGAAGCTTGCTACCTTACATCGAGTCGTATCCCAGGTAGAGTTTAGCCTAGTGTTAGCCTTTTTAGAACCCTTGGAAGGCTCTGCCGTCGAAAAAGTGCGTGGAATGTCGTTGCAGTACCTTACAACGTAGGAAGCAGTGTATCTCTGGAACGGAGCGGTTTCAGAGAAATCCCCACAATTTTTTCGACCTCCACTGCCCGCTTAGTACGTGACAGTATTTTCAGGACGAACAGACGCTCCAGGGGTGAGATTTGACTTAACAGACAGACAGACACACAAACACACACACACACACACAGACCCAACTACCGTAACCCTCGCTGCGCATGCGCGCCGAGGGTTAATGAAAGCACCGGTGGTGCAATGCCTCGGTGGTGTACGCCTACAATGCATATACGACAAATTGGACGCGGCTCGCTCGTGATTAATAGGCGTGGCTACGCGGGTCAAAGCACGAACTACTCTTCCGCTTCTACTATACTAAGGCCAGAGAATAATACCATCGTCAGGCGGCCTATTTTAGTAGCTTTTCGATTGGAGGTGTCGTAGGTGCTCCTAATGGCCTCGAAGTACACAAATTTTGCCATAACTCACGATCAAAGCACTGTTTTACAAAACTGCCAAATTTCAAATCAATTTTAAACACGGTTTTATAGCCGTATAAACATTTACTTTCACTTGATTTCCACCGGCGGAACAGATATAGCTGGAACAGACAGACAGACACACAAAGTGACTACCGTATGCTGGCTGCGCGCGCATGCGCACTGAGGCATAATTAAACAAACAAACATAGAGCTATGAGCAACATGGCTTCTGAAAACCACCACCCAGCAGTGATTTGAGGAACTCAACCACATGACAACTCAGGAATGTATGTAGCAATTCATGAGTTTTACTCTCATTAACAAAGAATTTAATAGCAGTAAAACCTCAGTTGCATGTAGTGGCCTCAATTGCATGTTTGTTATAGAATAAAGCATTATACTGCCACTGTATACATTCTTTGTTAATGAGGAGAAACTCAATAATGGCTATACTATTACTTCTACATTACCAAGTTGTCGTATTTGTTGGCATACAGGTGTAAAAACAGTTCAGCAAATCACGCAGGTGGTTATTAGGAAGCCAGAAGTCAAAAGTCATGCCACTTTTAACTTGTTGTTTCTCACTCATTAAAAAGAAATTTAGTGGCCCTAGTACACGGGTTAAAACAACCTTTATAGTGTATGTATCCGTGTTGCAAAAGTGGGAGCTCAGCCACCTCACTATACTTACAATGAAGGATGCATGAAAAGTGAGGATGCCTGAGCCCCCCATATCTCCGTCCCTGCACTGTACACAGCATCAGCCAGTAAATTATGAAATCACTCAGCCAATAAATTATGGTGATGAAAATTTACAGGTTAAATGATTACATGTGCTCTTGCTACATTCCAAGTTGAATTTCAGCCACTGTACACAGCATTCTGTCTGAAGATACGAGACTGACAAACACACAACTGAGATAACTATACATCTTTGTTCAATGAAATATAAATTCTTAGTTCGCCTGGTTATGTGTAGAGAACTGTAATATTCGATGGCTCAGGCGTAAATCGGTCTTTCCTGCTCTCTCTTCATCCCTTATGCCTGACCTATCGAATATTACAGTTATCTTGTTCAACACACATTCATGAATGAGTGACTACACATGCAACTGAATTAACAACATTTTGTGTTAAAATAAACATCATTGTTTTACTATAGCCACTAAATTGAATTCTTTGAGAGAGAGAACCTTGAAGTGGGATGATTTTGAGTATATTATGAAAACAACATATAGCTAGAGTATGTATAAATTTTGTGCTATATATACCTTGAATTCTTTGTTAATGAGACAGTAGACTATGTGGAATCATTTTAAGAAGGAATACAAAATCATGCCACTTCAAGAGTCTCTTGGTGGTTCTAGTAAGCAGTTATATACTCAACTGAAATAAACACAGAAGGCTTAAAGTGACCATAATTTTTTGTAGTGATAGGGCTAGGGATAGGGTTAGGACCTCTCAGGTCAACCTCAGAGTTCTCAGGTATAGACGGGAGCACTCTCGAGTCCCCGAGACACGCAGATTTATTTTTGATACTGGTGGCATTCCATGCACGCGCCAGCGTAGCATGTAAAACCCCAGCAGCTACCGGGATTCAGGTGATCAGAAATAGACAATAAATACCATTCAGGACTGCAGATTACTTACATTGCGGTGCACTGACTGCAACACGAATAGGAAAGTTGAGACGCTACATGTTCTATAAAGGTTGCGTTGCAGTTCAGTCTGTGGGAGCGTTCAAGAATCTATCATCAATGGCTCACTGTATTGTACCGACACCGAAACTGAAAAATATATATTTTTTAGTGACTATTGTATACTTGATAGCGGGTCTGGCAATAATCAAACGGTTTCAAGGAGAAGGTATGACATCGAAAGTAGTGAAAACGCTGAACGCCACCCAAGGGCTACGTTACGATGAGTTGTGTTCTACTACCAATAAGCCATTTCTCGTCTACGTTTACGGCTCCATCACTGCACTTATAAAATCAGAGCTGATTCCCTCCATTAACCTTCTGAACTCAGCGGTGGCTGACTCTTTAGTTAAAGATCTCCAGCTGGGAGACACTTGGACTGATGATCCAGATAGAGCTTGTGTCTTTGTTGTAGTGATAGGTCCATGGACTGCAGCTGTGACATTCGAAGATGTGAACAACTTTATTAACTCTCTACCCCACTGGAAGACTTACAGTAACAGACATGTTGTAATTGAACTCTCCACTAGTACAAGCAAATCGACACCTTTCTCACAGGGTACGCTTAAGGCAGTTCTTCTTGCTGCAAGCTATAGTCCAACCAACAGTCTTCATCATATCCTAATTCCTCCTGTGCTTACTGTTACCAACTATCATTACGTTATTCCTCCAACAGATTCTTTGCTTTATGAAACACGAACTATGAAGCTATACTTTGAAGGGAACAAAATTAATGGAAAATTAGAAGGTCATATTGTGGGAGCTTGTAATCAGTTTCCAAAGAGCATTTGTTTACCAACATGTAGCCATGACATAGAATCTGGTGCATTAGACACAGAGTGGTCCTTGTGCAATACTGCTGCTGATAGGCTACAGAAGTGCCAGAAAGCTCTGTTTGCTCTAATTCCATGTCGTGATGAGGGTGATGTTGGACTGGCATCATTGACTAGACTATTGGAGGCTCTGCAGTGTGGGGCTGTGCCGGTTATTATTGGAACCTGTACCAACCTGCCATTCAGTGATGTGATAGACTATGGAAAGGCTGTAGTTTTTGCATCAACAGAACTCATTGATTTAACAAACCGCTTACAGGATGCTCAGAATGACTTTAGAAAATATCAAGAACATGGACTCTTTCTATTTAATACCTATTTTTCTTCTGCTTTAAGAATAGTGGAGACAGTAATAGCCGTAATTCGTAATAGTTATAACTATCCTCCAATGTGGTACCCAGACTACAATGGTGAAGTTTTACTTAACACTATGCCAATGAGGTCTGACAGTGTGAATGAATCAACTAGTTATCCAAGTTCAAAGAGTGTATGGAGCTCTCCCTTGGGACCATTGTTTGCCACACTTTCACCTCTTTCCACTGTCTCAGACCCAAATGAGAAGTTCACTGTTATTATTATGACTCACCACAGGGAAACAAAACTGCTGCGTCTTATTGGGACTCTAAAGAATTGTTCAAACCTTCATAAAGTCGTGGTGGTGTGGAATAATGAAAAAAGCTTCAAACAACCGAGTGATTACAATTGGCCAAACATTGGAGTTCCCATTGAGGTAAATATATAAACAACATT
Source organism: Theonella swinhoei (assembly GCA_963970385.1). Taxonomy (NCBI): domain Eukaryota; kingdom Metazoa; phylum Porifera; class Demospongiae; order Tetractinellida; family Theonellidae; genus Theonella; species Theonella swinhoei. The sequence continues at coordinate 3,386,024 of OZ019953.1, forward strand.
CAGTAATTTAAGATATCAATGTTGCATTGAAAGGCACTAAAAGTGCTAACCCTCGGCGGTGTGTTGCCGCACACGCACGCGCGCGCGTTCAGAGTGTTAACCAAGAGCGCATGATAAAACGGGGTAGTTGGAAGAGCGTGTAACGGGGTATGAGGAGGAGCGTGCAAAATAACCTGCGAACACTATTTATAGAACGCGTGAAAATGAGCGTTTTGGTGTACGTGTTCTAGACACCCTCTGGTCCTAACCCTAACCTGTCCTCTCCGTCCTAACCTGCTGCTAGTACTAACCATCTTTATACTCGCACGCACGAGGTATTGGTTTTATCATGCGCTCTTGTGTTAACCCGTACACATTGAATTGCTTACATGAGATCGAATTCGAACGTGCAGGGACTACGGCACCGCGTGATCCAAGGGCTAACATAACACGATTGTGTTTCTTCTGATGAGTTTATACGGAGCACAAAACGGGCAGAATCTGGTCGAGGTAAGCCGACGCTAATTAGCATTTTGACTTGTTCACTTGGTTTTCACGCTATAACTCAGCAACGGAGCAGTTTCCCAGAAAAGTTTTTACACCTATATTGTGCGTTAGGTATTATAATATCATTGGTGGTTGTTTTCACTAGTGTGTGCGGTTACCTCAGTTGCATTACATGGCTTGGTAGCTATTCAAAAAATGCGTAGCGCAATTATTGTGATTGCACGCGTTAGTACGGTGAGTTACTCCTCCAGTACAGTGTTTTTTTACGCTGTGAGATAAGCTATGTTACTTGAGATACACATCATTTTATACGTACCTCTTGAGAGGTTGTATATATAGTTACAAAAAATAGCGACTGACGATGTTGCGACTGAAGTAACCATGAATACCTAACAGTTAAAATAACCACCCTTTTTTTGCAGTGTATAGTAGCAGTATATAGTACATAATGCTCTATAACAAAACGTGCAACTGAGGCCACAGCGCGCGCAACGTTAATCTTCATAGTGATACATGCACTGTGTTCTACTGCTACTAAATACTTGATTAATTGCTATATATACATTCCTGAGTTGTCATGGCTTAAGTTCCTCGAATCACTATAAAGGGTGGTGGTTTTCTGAAGCCAGGTTGCTCATAGCTCTACATTTGTGACTCAAGTAGTACTCTTTAAGTTAGGTACAGGGTGGCTATAGTACACTCAAGTTACAACTTAAACAACCATAGAAGGGTTTAAATGACTTACAGTGATATGTACAACTTTTAATTCAGAGTATGTGCATGTACATAGCTACAATATGGCTATAAAATGTCAATTAACTATTACAGCCATTGTAGCCCAGCAGCAATATAAATCATAGCTGCACAACTATATTCAGCATCCGTACAGAACAACACTGCATATACATAAACAGTTCTTTTCACATAGGTTACAAATAAAAGCATCAAGCTGCCAAGTGGGAAATAGAGATCTAAAAGACACACCAGAAAACGAAGGCATGCCGCGCGCGTTGAATGTATTGATAAGTTCCTCAAATGGTGGTTCTCCGAAGCCAGCTCTACGTTTGTCAGAAAGCATTTGGTGGCTGTAGTATACTCAAGTTAAAACTCAACCAACCACAGAAGGGATAAAACAACTTTACAGTGCGCACATATAATTTACTGAAGTGCATCAGAACTCAGTACAATGTTCAACACTTACGCTTAGGCTAGGGCTGAAGATGTTCATAGCTTCAGTTTCAGGCTTTCCCCGCAAGCGTTTACATTACGCACTGATTGTGCGTGGGAAGGGAAAGTCGGGGATAGTCACGTGCCAGCTATGAACGCGGAAGTAATCAAGTATGAACGCGGAAGTAATCACAAGAATCAAAAACTGCACGCTAGTGCACATCCACAACAGTTTAATACTAGAAAATGATATTCAACATGAAGGAGTTCCTATATGGAGATTCCTTTGCTTAAAGAAGTTCATGCATAGTCCCTTTCCGCACATGCACAATAAACAGAACCTTTCCGCACATGCACAATAAACAGAACCTTTCCGCACATGCACAATAAACAGAACCTTTCCGCACATGCACAATAAACAGAACCTTTCCGCACACAGTCATTAGAAACTGCCTTAAGTCTTATGGATATCAACAGTTTTGCAAAAGTAATAGAAGATACGATCAAGAAAGTAGGATCTGATACAGGGGTGCTTAAGCAGAGAATGCAAGCTGTTCCAGGTACATCTAAAACCAGAAGGCCAACAAATTGCTGGTTTGATGATGAGTGTAAGGCTCAGAAGAGAAAAGCAAACAATGCCTTAAAGCAATGGAAGGAGGATTTGACTAATTCTGTTTTAAAGGAATACTTTTACAAGGAGAAACGTTTGTTAAGGAAACTTACTAGAAAGAAAAGGCGTGACTCACTGGAGAGAGCTAATATAGCTCTTTCAATATTAAGTTCTCAAAATCCACAGGAATTTTGGAAAACTATCAAAAGAAGAAAACATAACCATTTGCC